>VDFB02285480.1:0-199692 GCA_007258455.2 Sequoia sempervirens | reverse complement strand
TTGTACTGCGAGAGCATGGAAGGTGGGTTGCCCTTCCTTCCCTCAGCTCACCTTGGAGGCTGGTCGTCCTCCTTGATCAAGCCCAAGGGCATGGAAGGCTGGTCTTCCTTCCACCCCCTGGCCCACGAGCATGGAAGGCTGGTCTTCCTTCACCTCTTGTGAACCCGGAAGGTTGATCAGCTTCCCTATTTGCAATCCATTTCTTTAAATTCAAAATAGATTATTATATGAATCCCTTATCACATATAATAAAGAGAAGCATGTAGATTATTCACAAAGATTGTTAATTTTCTGCAAATGTCACAATGGTAGGAACACACACACGCACATATATATATATTTCTATAATTCTACCTATTACTCAGAGTCTCAGATTTATCTTTTAAATAAATTTCTGCTAATATACTTCTTATTCTGATTTTCACTTCTCCTTTCCTTTTTCTGCTTGATCCCCTTGATTCCTCAAGAAATAATCTCCCTTTATACCCTCTTTTTGAGAGAGTCACACCTCTTCATACAATCATTGCCTTGCAAGAGTCACAACTATTCACCCTTGATCGCTGACTTGAACCCCTATTAATATTTAATTAAATGTCTTTAGGAATCACAGACCATGATACTCTTAATTTAATTTCATTTAAATGATTTTATTATCATTTTCTATGAATCGCTGGGCACCACCATATTTACATTGCCCATGTTATAATTTAAGGCCCACGATCAATAAATGCTGTGGTCTGTAATACCTAGTGGGGCATGACAAAGGGCCTGAAAGAAATGCAGCCCCTCCGTGGGTCATTTTCCTCAATACAAATTCTTTGATTCTTTATCCGTGAAGCAGGCTCAAGCTTGATATCTTCCATACCTGCAAAGGGTGATTCCTTCATTGTACAGATCAAATAGGTAATTAATTAAGGTAGTAAAACTATGGCTGATATTTTTTTTTGCTCAAGTGTACCAAGTTACCAACAGAAGCACTAGTTTTAGATGATACACACTTATGGTGAGATACCCTTTGGTAATGCTACATTCACATTTCAATAGATGACATCACCCTTATCTTCAATTAGGTTGTCAAATTGACTTTTTTTGTTAGACACCTATCTAGACAGGTTCCTTTTCTTATTGTTCCAATCACCAACTAGGAGCCCCTTCTTTTTATGACAAGTTGGTTGATGTTGCTTTCAGGGGTTAGCTTAAGACATACCTTATCAGGTGCACTCCCCACCCCTGGCCCCTGTACCTAGCCTGAACAGGTTCAGGGATGTGTTCCCTGGATATCTAACATGGACATGTCCTGAATGGCTCAGGTTTGTCACAGGCATACCAGGTCTCCTAGACACTGCCCTGGGCAATCTGCTCAAAGAAATGAACAAATATATTAAGTAATAATTAAAAAAACATTGGAGGGCACGGGAATGGTATTATGATAAAACTGAAATAAATGTAATCTTTAATTGTCCACCTCTATTGCCATGCCTGCTGCACGCACATAAAATTGAATGATGCAACCTCTATTCAGTTGATTATGAACAGATTAAGCTTTATAAAGATGTGTGGTATGAATTGAAGGTAGGAGCAAAACAGAAAATTGATGTCTTGTTATGGAGCTAGTATTCTTTTTGGGCAACCTTGTGCACCTCTTTTGTAATGTCTAGTACAAGCATTATCTTCAGCTTTGTACAAAATTATGTATATATTATGTGATATGATTTTACTAGGAGTGCAGCAATGCCAGTAGTAGTAATGGTGTCAGAGGGTGTAGGGGAGAGGGTATATGATTTTATCCATTTGCATCCTAATATAAAGAATAAGGTTACGAAAGTGTCCCAAATATTGTTATTGTTTTCCACTTTGTTATTGGTCCTAGGCATGAGTTTCTTGGATGCAGTCCTTATCATGTTTCCATTGGAGTCCCTTATTACGCAACTGGCTCTAGAGGCCCCTGGGCTGCCCTTGGAAGTGCTATCAAAACTCAACTTGAACATGTTTTCTTGTGGAGGAAGCGAACCCATTTGACAAGATGGAGGAACTCATTTACAAGATACCTCTTTTGAGGGGGATGGTTGAACCCGACAGTCCCATTAATAGGAGGCAAACACAAATTCTTCCATTTCTTCAAAATATCTCTATCTCTAGTAGTGAAGAGGCATTTCTTTAGTGATTCTGCCGAGGCTTGGCTCATTACCAATTCGGAAATGGCAATACCAATTTGGAAATGGCAATTTCCAATTTAGCTGGAAAGGTGCTTCAAGCAAGTGAAGTGTTCTGACAAATATGTATGTTCCTTTATTCCAAATATGCCAAATTATCAAACAAGCTACCTTAATAAGATTTTTTTTTGGTTGTTTTCCAAACAAGAGAATCCTCCCCATTTCACCTGGGAATTCTGAAAAAGGCTAGGAGTTGGGATAGGATGTTTATTTTTCCCTTAAAGGCTTCATTTTCCAAATGAAAATGCTTCAAGTTCTTTCCAGAAAAGGACCATTATCATTTGTTTTCCAATGGTCCTTAACTCAGGTTTCATACTTGGCTTTTGCAAGTAACTTAAACCATAGTTATAAATAATTACGAGGTGAAGCTTTTAATAGTTTCATACTTGGCTTTTGCAAGTAACTTAAAGCTCTCGTATATCCTTGAAGATTTTTTATTTTAATTTTGATGTGACAAATAATTACGATGTGAAGCTTTTAATTGATCCTATCTTTTCTGCTAATTTGCCTCCTTTACTAAAGGCCAGGATCTTAGGTTTATCTAAATTTGGCCCTGCGGCCATCTTACATTGGTACATGTGCAAAAACAACGTGGAAGGCAAACCTTCCATTCCCATCATGTCTTGCTTACCTAGCTGCAAGTGTTTGAAGATTTTTATTAATGAGATTGCCAAGATTTCCTTTAGGGATTTAACTCCTCAAGCGTGTGTTCTGTACATTGCTTTGATTGCCCAAGGCTGCATCGTTTGGCTTAAAATCTTAAGTGTGCGGGCAACCCATCACTTAATCAATTCCTCTAACCTTTTGCTCTCACAGGTTTTATGGTTCTTCCGTGTGTAGAGAGGCAACATGGGTGGCGATAGGGTGAGAACAGAGCCTGACAATTGTGGTGAATTTCGCAAGGATTCGTTGGTGTGGCACATTTGCGTTGAAGGCGGGTTGGCGCCTCTAATGGAAAGTTTGGTGGGTCACAACCCTAGTTTATCTGCGCAATTTGCAAATTCATGGAAAGATAGAAGGGTTACCATGGGTGGTATTTCCTTCGAAGTGAACGAGGAGGTGATTGTGCAAGTGACAGGGTTGCTGTGTACTGGTAAGAAGTACTCGAAGCATACTAAGGCCCAAGATAATGAAAGCCTGAATGCCTTTTTTGTGGGTAATGAGAAACTGGTTCGTAACCAGTGGGGGTTTGAAAGAGAAGCCCTTTTGCAGCCTTGGGACCAGGTCTACCTCGCCCTCATGAAGTACATGACCCTTGAAGGTAGATACAAAACCTATTATTTCTATCACTTCCCTCTTTTAAATTACCTCTGACACAAAATTTTGTTAAGCTTTCCTTTTTTCTTACTTAAGGACTTAGAAAGCTCTGTTGAGAAGTGCATTGAGGCTGTTGGCCAAAACCCAGAGGATACTCCTCTATCGCTCCATCGAGGCCTCATTTTGAGGCTCTACCACTTCCATCTTGCGTTATGCCCGCCCAAACCCATTTCAATTGTCCGTGTTGAGGAAATTGAACCCCCTGTTGTGGCCAATATCTCCCCAGCTGAGTCCAAAGGTCCCATCAGGAAAACCCCTCCGGTTACTGCTGAAATTCATAAGGCTAAACCAACTGCCAAGAAGTTTAAGGGGAGTGCGGGGATTGCCCAATCTAGTGTTGCGGCTAGTCTCTGTGAGCTTAAGTCGGCCCTTGCCAAGTCTGTCAACAAACCTACCTCTAAAAAGAAAGTTAAGGATGAGGGGAAGGGTTTGATGGAGCCTCCGGCCACAGACAATAGAGGAAAGAATGTTGTGGGTAGGGACTCCAAAGGGGACACTGTGGTCACTGCTACGGTGGAGACTGGTGGCGAAAACCCCATCATCAGGAGGTCTGGTAGGCTGGCTAAAAATAACAAGAAAGTGCAGGTTAATGACATGGAAACAGATGAGGAGCGGTCTGACAACAAAGGTTGTAGGGATGAGGAGTCTGGGGATGGCGAGGAGTATGTTGGAGGGCCCCACACCATTTCGGATTTCAGCAAAGTGCATAAGGAGAACTCGGCTTCGCAATCCTTAGACCCTTTGGATGTGGAGCGAGCTAATATTGAGAAGACTGTGGATAAAGGGGAGGAGCTCTGTGTGCTGTAGGAAAGGATGGAAAAGATGGACAAGAAATTCAGTGGCTTGACCCATTTCACTGTCAAGTTAGTCCACTGTGTTACCAACACCCTCTCTCCTGTGATGAAGGACGAAATGGACAAGAAGACTACTGAAGAAGGCCCTAAATGGGTTGGGGATGATGTTGTCAATCTCCTTTCTCAGAACTGGGAAAATGCCAGTTAATCTGCTGTTGCTGCGTAGTGTGTCTGTCAGCTGTTGGTCTGCTGTGTATGTGTTTTTTGGCTTAGTTGTTAATGTTTTTGGACTTGATCTTTTTTGGCCCTTGTGGCTCTCTGTGTAAAGGGTACAGCACCCTGTAAATGCTGCTTACTGTATCATAAACTTAAACCATAGTTACCAAATCTGAACAGATCCAGATTTTTTGGACAGGATGGATTTGTCTGATTCAATCCCGATTCCTGATTTTTCTGTTATTAAAAAAAGCTGACTGATTTTTGTTTGAAAATTCTTATTTTCCAAAATTTCCTGACCTCCCAAACGAATTGAATTTTTTGAACTTGCTAACTATGACTTCACTCTCTACAACTTCCATTTCTACTGGTCTAAAGAGAAGGATCTAATGTTTTATAAAAAGTAAAAACTACATAAAATTAGAATTCTGCTTGATATCATAAGTATGGACTGTTTTGGAAATTCACTTGGATCAATGGGGTTCAGGTATTTTGATCTCAGAGCTGTGCTCAAAAGGTTATTTCTGTCTTAATATAAATGTAAAATCAATTTGGCTCCAAGAGCGAGATTCATGATGGTACCTTTTCCTAAGCCACATTCTCCACTTGCCTTAGCAAGGTGAACATTTTTCTGTGCCATTACGTTTTTTTCCTTCCACTGACCATCCCACACAGACATTCTATGGGCAGATTCAGTGGGCATTAAATATGCTATCTGGAATTTGAAGTATAAAAAATAGGTAAATACAGGTTGACTTCAGTAGCATTTTTACCAATTGGAGCTTACTTGCAAGGTATGGTCACTTCTAATATCATCCTTCTATCATGTTTTTGACTGTCTGGTAATGGTTGCCATGAAGGAGCTGCAGCTTGCCTTAAAAGAGGAGCATAGCAACGTAACCAAACAAATTTGGTATTGAACAAGACTAAAATTGGCATTTGCAGAGTATTCATTATTCACAGTGCACCATATTTGCATCGAATATTCTATTATCATTTTTAAAGAAGACTGTGCAATGAGGTGCTAGCTCAGAGAGGCAGTTAAATTGCAAAGAGGTATAACAGTTTGATTGGAGATGAAGGTTTAGGTTTAAACCAAACTTGGATTCTTATTATCCAAAGCCTTAGGTGCAAGAATAAGTTTTAATTAATTAATTTGAGATTTAATAATGTTTGGCTTTTAATTATTTTTACATAGCCTCAGCTAATTAATTAGTTAGCAGATGCTAGTTATCATTGCACTTAATGCTTATGAATGGGTTTACCTATGTAAAGATTTCCATGTGTTCTAACCTCTTCTCTGAATGTCTTTCCTTATGGACTATGAAAATAGGTCTAAAACATTGAATAAAAAATTCTTTTGCACATTTCTTATTCCAGAAACCTTTTTAATATTCACAGACTATAGAAACTTAAGATATGCAATTATTATTAATTCATCTTCTAATAAATATTGTTGAAAGCAATTTCTGATTTACTTCCGTCAAAGCATTGACTAGAAGCTAGTTAATGCACTCGTAACACCTGATTGATGACCAATTGATACAACACATTCACAAACTGCAAATGAGGATATTTGCATTCCCTTTCTATCCAAATCTCTGTAATGTTACCAACAAGATTAAAAAACCTATGAAGGAAACTGAGTTCAGTAATACCATAATTATTGTTTATTCGTGAAGTTGAAATACAGAAGTATCTTATATTAAAAATTACTTTGATGACACCAATTGATATACATCAGAATTTAATTTGATTCTTTGCTATATTTTAGTAGTTTTGTCAAGTTATATTTTATATTCCTATATGTATTGTTTTGGTTTATATTACCTCAGATTTTCATGAAAGCAATACAATTCAAACAGTAGCTGAAAATGATGCTTTACTGATCACTTACAGGAATTTGCAACATTCATGCGGGTGCTGGGTAGTTATCCTATGGACATGACCCCCATGGGTAGGTCATGAGCATATTGATAAATTCTCCTTTCATTTAATATCCATTTAACTCCAGAAGTTGGTATACTATGAACATTTCAACATTCCCTCTCTAGGTTGAGTGTTTCTTTAAACTGAAGAAAGTGCACTGGCTGCCAATTTCCTCTGTTGGGGCAATCAAAACAGACATGCCAATTTCCAGTAATCAATTGCATGTTTATGATGGAATGTGAGAAGGGGTTGTATTACTTTTGTTTACGGAAGATTCACAAATCTTGCCTGTTTGTTCATTTCCTGAAGTCATCTTTTAGTGATTGACACTTCACTTTTTCAAAAATATGTAGATACATGAATGTGTACATCTTTTGAGCTGGAATCACTTATTCAGTTATTCTTTATTGGCAATTAAAATTAAGAATTGCAGCTCCTGATGATATCGGAGTATAAAATAATTTCTGGGTCAGGAGATTGATAACATATTGTATTCAATGCATGGCAACATGAGTACCATGGAATTCTTTTCCAATCTCCGAAGGGTCGAGAGAACTGTTTTTAAGTGTATCTATATGCTCTATACAAAATTTAAAGCCTTGAAATTGTAGATAGTGTCAGAACTAAATTAAAGTTTTCTGGAAAGAGTGATTTGTACAATAATTACAATTCAGAATGGACTTCTTGTATGCTGTTATATTGCAGCTGTGTCTGTAATGGGGTCTGGCATTCTCTCCTCTCTCTCTATGTGGTATATTTTGTTACTTTCTTATGCATTTGAATTTGTAGTTGCTTACGTGCATTTAAATTCAGGAAAATCATCTTTGCTGATAATATATGGTTTGAAGTTTCAAAATATAGTGGCACAAAAGGTTCCTTGTGATTTGCATCCTCAACTAAACGTGATAGGTTAAGTTATAGTGAGAACATGGATATCTAAATAGGACCTTTGGATGCCTTTCGAGAAGACATAACTTAGTCAAGTTTACAACTAACAAAATCCCAATAGAGTAAAATTTGCTGAATTTTATGAAATGTAAGCTTGATATATGTTTTTGCAATTGATACCAGGGATAGAGACAGCCTGATTTATGTTTTTTTTGGGATCAATAAAAAGAGTGGAGGACCACCGGTATATTATATAAGATATAGAATATTTACAATATCAACTGATCTTGAGATAACATGACAAAAAGTACAAAAAATCAGAGTCCAATACATAAATGATAAAACAAGGTGAAACAAAGCTAAGAAACCCCACTGGAGCTATAATCATCTCTACAGGTGCAAACACAGAAATGGAAGGTAGAATGGTAGCGACATTTGATACAGAATCTTTAGTAGGAGCCAAGCCTTGGATAGGAGAGAAACATGGAAAACTTGTTTGCAGTAGTTACCTCCTTGCCCTTAAGAGTAGTTTCCTTCCTAGATGACTTGATATTGGAGTCATGTCTTGGTAGTAACCGCAGTGCTTTAAACAAAACTCAAATCTTGGAAACCAAATCTTCACCCGTAGCCAATCTATGCAGGTTAATCATGCCCAGAAACATGTTAGAATGACCATCTAGTAGCCCCTCCATTGCACTATAAACACATTTAATCACAGGACAATGAAATAATTATTCTCTACAGAATAACCCTCCTCTTGGCACTGAGACCATTTGCAATATTTGGACAGAGCGTGGCTTAACTTCCCCTCTGACAGAAGATAACTTTGGACATAGTCATTGGCAAGCATTGAGATCAGGCCATCATCCTGAAGAACATCCATTGCAATTGACAGGGAAATGGAAACCAAAGAGTTGTATTGAAGAATTTGAGGGTTTACCATTTAACATTTCTTGACCTACTACACTTCTAATTGCATTTTCCACTTGCGCACACTCAAAATAGATAACATGGTCAAGCTTGACAGTCATAGTGCCCCAATTCTAGTGGTTCCCATTTGTAGGGGCGAACAAGCACATGCCTATTAACTAAGAGGGACTCCATGATAACAACCAACAATAAGTGCATCAATTGTAAGTGGGCGAGAAATGTATAAACAATCATTTATCACCTCCTCATAGCATGAGTACACTTGATTGAGATGCAAGAAAAATCTAATCATTTGAAGCTGAAATTGTTATCACACAAGATTACCTGCAGTCCTCTATTTGACACAACTCCTAGACATGGATTAGGCAACTTTTTTTGGGTGTCCAAAGGTCTTGTTATTCACGAGAGAATAAGGGTTTTAATTGCAGCAAAATCTCAACAGTGCTAATGTAATCTCAAGTAGGACCTTCCAATCTAGAAAAAAAGCTCTAACGTTCTTCTATATTTGCAGAGTCACATGTAAACAACACAGGTGTTAGATTTTAAATATTAGTGTTTTAGCTGTGGGTCTCTTGTTCTCTTTAGGAGAAGGTTATCATGATATACAATCTTTGAGATTTTCTTATTACTTGCTGTTGAAAGTTTTGTATACTCAACATATTCCTCTAAATGATCATTTGTCAAATTGGATAAGCGATCCGCCAACCTATTAGCTTCTCTATAGCAATGGGAAATATTTAAAAATAATCAATTAAGTGCCATGTAATTTGAAACATATTCATCAACTTCCAAGTAGAACTGTTCCTCTGTTTAATGGCACTTATGGAACATAAATCTCTTTCTATAAAAATCCTTTTAACAACTACTGTTTTTTTTGTTATTGCTTCATTATTAGTTCCCAAAGGTAGCTTTTTTTATGACTATTAATACTTTACCTTTGCTATCTCCGAACACACGACCTGCACTTGAAAGCCCCAAATTACCAGGGGAAGCACCTTCAAAATTCAACATTATAATTGGCGATGGAGGTACAGTCCAACTTGTCAAGGATCTATTTTGTTTATTCTTCCAACCACTTATTGATCCATGAGTCGGGACATTATCCCAACTGGAGAATTTATTTAAATTGAAAACATTCTCATGTACATAAGACATTGTGGTTTCAAAAATTGCTTCCATAATTATAAACATGCATAAGTAGAATCAATATATAAAGTGGATTGGCTCATACACAATTGGAACAACGAATTTGGGAAAGCACATTATCAACCAAGCCTATTACACACTCATTTCCAACACCTGTTACTAAAGTTACACTTAAAGAAGGTGGTTGGTATTATCCATTTCTTCTTCACATAAAATGCACTTAAATGAAATAGATATCCTCAAATTTTCTAATCTCTTGTCTCTCGTTTGTAAGAATTTATTGTGGAGAAATAACTAAGAAAAAGCCCCTACATTTGGAAGACAAACACTATCCCAACAAATCATTGAGTTTGAATAATGAGTTAAAGCATATAACTTTGTTTATCCTATATTTAAGCCATTCAATTTAATTCATCTTCTTTCTATGAATATGAATTTTTCCTTTTTTCAAAGAGCTCCTCAATGTAATGAAATAACTTGCACAATAGAAGAATATTATAGAAAATATGCTGCAAATACTGAATAATAATTGAGAATAACAAGTCACTTCAAGGGGGCAAACTTCCAACTATCTCCAATGAGAACACAATTCACAATATGATGATGAAATAAGACAACCTCCTATATATATACTTATTTATGCCTAGGATTCCACCTAGACCAACTTAGATGACCCTATATAAGCCCTAGGCCAACCTAATCAACTAAATAACAATACCATAATGATAATATGACTTAACTAGGAGTTAAGATAGCCACAAACCGACTATTCATAACTTGATGTACTCTAATATTAAGGGCCCTCTTCAGATAAGCATTGTCCTCAATGCTAGGCAATTTTGGATGCTTTTGAATGAACTCCTCGTCCTCCCATGTGGTATCTTCAATTGGTAAATTCTTCCATTGGATAAGATATAGAGTGAGTGTTCTGGTCCTTAGCTTCCTTGTGTGTTTTTGAAGAATACATTTTGGTTCCAATATGATTCTTCCTTCTTCATCAAGCTTTGGTAATATTGTCTGAGTAGGGGTATTATTCTTGATTACCTTCTTCAAACAAGAAACATGAAAAATTGGATGTATTTTTGTTGTTGATGGCAATTCAAGGTTGTAGGCAACACCACCTATCTTTTGCATGATTTTATATGGGCCATAAAGTTTTGAAGACAACTTGTTATTCTTTGATTGTTGCTTCAGTGACATTTGCTTGTAAGGTTGCAATCTCAAGAAAATCCAATCCCCAACCTCAAAACTTCTTTCACTAAGGTGCTGGTCTACCTGCTGCTCCATTCGGTTTTGTGCCATGGATAGGTCCTGAAAGTACTTCTTGTTGATGAATCATGTGGTCCTCCACAGTTTGAACTCTTGGTGACACTTTCAATGCTGATGTGATGGAAGGAGGATGATATCCATACAATGCCATAAATGGAGACATTTTTGATGAACTATGGAAGGAAGTGTTATACCACCGTTTTGCTATGGTAGCCAATCTACCCATCGAGACTGTTTATCTGAAGTGAAACAATGTAGATATCCTTCCAAACACTTATTAACCACCTTTGTTTGCCCATCAGATTGTGGATGGTATGAAGAACTGTGAACCAATTGAGTACCCAAACACTTGAATAAATCTATCCAAAAGTTACTAGTAAAGATAGAATCACAGTCACTAACAATAACCTTAGGTATACCATGTAGCTTTTGAATATTCTCTAAAAATGCTTTTCCCACTGTACTTGCTATAAAAGGATGTGATCATGCAATAAAATGTGCATATTTAGTGAGGCGATCCACAACTGTCATGATGACATTCCTACCATTAGATCTTGGAAGCCCTATGATGAAGTCCATGGAGACTTCTTCCCAACACTGGCTAGGAATAACCAAGGGTTGCGAGAGACCAAGTGTCTTAATTGTCTCCCCTTTATTTCGTTGAAAAACCAAACATTTTGCCACAAATATTTGAACATCCCTTTTTAGCCCTTCTTAAAAGAAGTCTTTCTTGACCCAATGATATGTCTTCAAAAATCATGAATGACCACCCATGAGACACTCATGTAGCTCTGTGAGAATCTTTTGTTTGAGAGAGGGATTCTTGCAAAGATACAATCGCTCTTTATACCACAAAGTATTTCCCTTCCAATAAAATTTATGTAAACTGCTAGGGGTCACTCTATAATTGTTGAATGAGTTTACTAGTAGCCTCATTATTTTTCCACTCTTCTTTGGCTTCTTCTACCCAATCTTCTTGTAATATTGGAAAGGCACACAATAAAGCTTCATCCTTCTCATCCTTTCTTGATAGTCCATTTGCCACAACATTTTCCTTCCCTTTCTTATATACAATCTCAAAATCATATCCTAACATCTTTGTAACCCATTTTTGTTCTTCTAAAGACAATCTTTGTCCCAAAAAATATTTTAGGCTATCATGATCTGTCTTAACCTTGAAGTTTCTACCCATTAGATAAGGCCTTCATTGTTTTAGTGCATGAAAAATAGCTAGCATTTCCTTCTCATAAATAGGTTTGAGTTGATTCTTCCCCTTTAAGTGATAGCTCTCAAAAGCAATTGACCGACCCTCCTACATGAGAACTACACCTATACCATTACCAGAAGCATCACATTCCACAATAAAATCCTTTGTGAAATCAGGAGTGGCAAGTACTGGAGTTGTGCACATAGCCTCTAACATTTCAAATGCTGAATTAGCATTTTCATTCCAATGAAAAGAATCTTTCTTCAATAAAGTTGTGAGCGGTGTTGCTATACGACCATAATTCTTCACAAATCTATGATAGTATCTAGTCAATCCCAAGAAACCCCTTAATTTCTTAATGGTTGTCACAATAGGCCATTCCATGATAGCTTTAATTTTGTTAGGATCCACCTTTACTCCATGTGAAACTATGTGCCCCAAGTACTCCACCTCATTAAGACCAAAAGCACACTTGGATGGCTTAGCATAGAGTTGTTGCTCTTTGAGAACTTGTAATACTTGATCTACATGTTGCAAGTGTTCTTCCCATGTCTTGCTATAAACCAACATATCATCAAAAAACACTAATACAAACTTCCTCAAGAACTTTTTAAAGATGTAATTCATCAAAATTGAAATGTAGATGGAGCATTAGTAAGGCCAAATGGCATCACCAAAAACTCATAATGACCCTCATGAGTCCTAAATGTTGTCTTACAAATATCTTCTTCCTTAATTTGAATTTGGTGATAACCGGATCTAAGATCCAACTTTGTAAAATACATAGCTCCATTCAATTCATCTAGCAAATCATCAATGATTGGAATAGGAAACTTATCTTTGATGGTGTACATGTTGAGCACTCTATAGTCTGAACACATGCGCCAAGTATCATCCTTCTTTCGCACCATCACCACTGACGAGGAGTAAGCACTTTGGCTATGCCTAATAATTCCTACCTCTAACATCTCCTCAACAATCTTTTCTATCTCACTTTTTTGTATATGTGGGTATCGATAAGGCCTGATGTTGGGGGGTTGGCTCCCTGGAACTAGTTGTATGGCATGATCATGATCCCTCTTAGGAGGAAGTCCTTTAGGCATATCTCCAAAAACCACCAAGTGATGCTCAATTATTGCTTGTAAATCTGGATGGGTAGGAGCATTAGATTGAGAGACTTCTAATGAACATAATTGGGCCACAAATCCATCAACTCCTTTCTTAAGCAACTTTTGCATTTGATGAGAGCTAACTATTTGTGGGGATTTTTCCTTCAACCCTCTTAGCTCTATTGTCTTTCCTTCTGATTGAAACCTCATAAACAATTCTTGGAAGTTCATCTCAATTGTTCCCAAGGTAGTAAGCCATTGTACTCCCAAAACAATATCTACTGCATCTATGGAGATGGCACACATTGGGATATCAAGGTGATAATCTCCCATGGATAATTTAATGCTATGACACTTTCAAAAACAACTGACGGTACCACCATCTGCAATCAAGACTTGAAACTTTGGAGTTGGATATATAAAACAATTTAGACGAGTAGCCAAATTTTTGTTGATGAAATTATGAGTACTACCTAAGTCGATCAACATAGTTACCTTCTGCTTCTTTAAGAATCCAACTGCCTTGAGAGTTTGAGGGACACTAAACCCAAAGAGTGCATGACAAGAAATGATTGGTTGGGAATCATGTGATTCATCATCTAGATCCCTATCACCCTCTAATATTGGTTCCTCCTCTTTCTCACTCGGTCCTTCAATATAAAACAATTTCTTTTCACTACATCTATGCCCTCAACTATATTTGTTGTCACAATTGAAACATAACCCTTTTACTCTTTTCTCCTCGATTTGTTGTGGAGTCAACCTAGTAGGTTGTGGTAGTGAATGTGTACAGGAGATCTCCTTTCGCTGAAATTTATATTCCCTTGTCTCTTGCTAGCCAAAAACTTCTCCACTTGTCTTGCCATTACTATTGCTTGCGATAAGGATTGTGGCTAGAACAATCGTACTTCATATTTTATGTGATCCTTTAAACCGCCTAGAAATAGTTCCTTCATATTTTCTTCTTCCACATTCTCTACTCTTAGAGAAAGTGTTTGAAATTGTTGAATATAATCCTTAACCATGCTTGTTTGCTTCAATTGGGCGAGTTGGCAGAACTAGCTATCCATAAAGTTATCTCCATAACGAGTAGCAAGTTCCTCTTGAAAAATTGACCATGTGACCACACAACCCTTTTTTCTCTTCTCATCACATAACCAACGATACCAAATAAATTGATCTAGTTCTAGGTATAATGATGCCATAGCCACCTTTTGTTGACTAGGAACATGATCAATATCAAAGAACTGCTCCGTTTGGCATAACCAATTGGTTGGATCCTTGTTGTCAAACTTTCTCATATCCAACTTAGGTATGAATTGCTTTGGCATAAGATTATTAAATGAAGGATCCTTCTTGAAACACAAGTCAAGTCCACAGAATTCATGTCCAACAAAAGCATTATCTTCCACCTTATGAGGTGAATCTTCACCCTTACACCACATAACTTGAATAAACGATTTCAATTCACCCATTTCTTCCATAATCTTCTTCTCTAATGATGAAATATCACCCTTGATTGTGTTTATTTCATCCTTAGGGTTAAAATCCTCATTTTCTACTCCCTCATTCTCTAAAGATTTCCCTAGTGTGGTAGCATTCTTTTTGCCTCTTGTTGCAGGCCTCGTCATGGTGGTAGAAAATAATTTTGTAATAAATCACACAAATGAAACTTAAATTCTCTAAAAAATTTGATGTAACTTACTAGGGCCAAGATACCAGCTACCTAGAAAAGACTCCAAGAAAATAGTAGATTTGCAGCCTTGAGAGTGAATTTGTTGGAAACCCTAATTTTGCAATAACTCACTTATTTCTACTTCAATTTCTCCAAATTCTAGACTGTAGACTCCTCTATAATTTCTTCAAAAACCCAATAAAAATCAGGCTCCAATTATGCAAGATGTGAGAGATATTTAGCTTCCAAATAAATTATGTAGAAACCCTAATTCTACAATAATTCACTCAAATCTGCTCCAATTCCTTTGAAATATGGATTGTAGCTTCTTTAATATGGTCTTCAAAAACCCTTTAAAAATAAAAAAACATTTCGCCAAAATTTGAAAGATATGCGCCTTCCAAAATGACCTCCAAAATAAAGAAATGCCTTGTTGTAACAGTGCCATGATCATGCTCTGATACCACTTGTAATGAAATAACTTGCACAATAGTAGAATATTAAAGAAAATATGTTGCAAATATTGAATAATAAATGAGAATAACAAGCCACTTTGAGGGGGAAAACCTCCAAATATCTCCAATGAGAACACAATTCACAACATGATGACATAAGACTCACAACCTCCTATATATACCTATTTATGCCTAGGATACCACCTAGGTCGACTTAGATAACCCTATATAAGCCCTAGGTTGACCTAATCAACTAAATAACAATATCATAATTTGATAATATGACTTAATTAGGAGTTAAGATAGCCACAAGCTAACTATTCATAACCCGATGTACTCTAATATTAAGCACTCAAGTAATTATTTCTAATCTTAAGGAAATGGAGAATCCTTAAAACTCTTCTAGGTAGATAAACACTATCCTAATATTAATGAAGATGGCTAAATCACTTAGTTTGAATAATGAGTTAAAGCCATATAACTTTGTTTTATTGAATATCCCGCTATTTTGAAGTCATTTGGCTTAATTCATTTTCTTTCTATGAATAGAATTGTCCTTTTTTCCAAAGGGCTCCTCAAGTAATGCTTTATAATCCTAAGGAAATGGAGAATCCTTAAAACTCTTCTAAGTAACGTTAGCTACTAAGGCTGCTCACAAAACTTCAAAATAATCTTTTACTTTTTGACCCTAGGCTTGTACCAAAAAATTTCTTTACTTCTCTTGAATTTAGTTTATTGTTAAGGGCTTATGACCATTCTAAAAATTGGCCCAAAAGAGGGCTTTCTCACTATTGTGAAAAACCGATGAAAGATGAGTGATTACATCTTTTCAAAGAATTATAAAATTCCACAATTTTGAACATTTTGTGTTCATCTTGTGTATCAAGATATTTTGGCTACATTATCACTTATAACTTGACTTGTATACATGTACCATGCTATTTTTTCCCCTAGGGCCAAATTTTGACCTGATATATTTTTGCACTGCAACCCCACCAGAAACCTTAACCCTATAGACCTTATCTTAAGCCTTAAAAACCACCTTTCTTTTCTCATTATTCCCTTTCCATAGAAAGGTTTTGATTTGTTTTGCAATTTTTGAGATACTAGGAATTTTGAAGACAAACATCATGTAAATTGCTACTGCAAATGATACTGATTTAATCAATGTTAATCTCCTAGCCAAAGATAGCCATCAAGACACTAGTTTTTTTTTAATAATAGAAACCATAGTATCCCAAAATAAATTCTTAGTTACATCTCTAAACAAAGGAATATCTAGATTTTCATACATTTTGAAGCCCAATAGATTTGAGATTCTTCTTTGAATGTGTGTGGGAATTAAAAAAAATCTTGGACTTAAGAGGAATTTATTATCGAATTGAAATTGAATAATATTCTTTGATAACTTTCTTTATAGATTTGGCATTATTAAAGATGGGAAGACCAAATAAAAGTGTCATTTGCAAATAAAGAATAAGTTATTGGTTCAAAAACTCTTGGAATTAAAATACCCTTGTAGTTCCCAAGTGAATTTTCTAACAATAGGCTAACAAAAAGGTGAAATTGGATCCCCTTGCCTCAAACTTTGAGTGGATTTGAGGAAACCTGTAGGGTTACCATTAAGAAGCATTGAAAAAATTGCACGTGAGTTACATGGGTAGTTCCACTTACACTAGTTATTAAAAAAACCAAATTTGTGTAATAAATGTATTAGAAATTCACAATTTACGTTACCATATGTTTTCATTATATTTAGTTTTGTCGCCATTGTTGAAATTTTGTCCTTCTAAATGGAATAAATAACTTAATGTGCTACAAGAACGTCTTTAGATATGTCTCTCCTTGGAACAAAACTACCTTGGTTTGAAGATATTAATAATGGTTTAATATTACTTAATTTATTTGTGATTGCTTTTGAAATAATCTTTTATATTTTGTTACAAAGAGAAATAGGATGAAAATTTTCAAAGGAATTTGGATTTTGAGACTTCAAAATCATAGCAATAAATGTTGCAATTATTTTTTAAGATTTTTTATATTTTTTTTAGCCTCTTCCATTGCCAACCACGCTTCCCTACCAATAAAATCCTATCATTTTTGAAAAAAACAAAGTAAAAAATTCGTCTAAACTAGGGGCTTTATCACTTTGTAGGGAAAAGACAATGCTACTAATTTCATCCAATATGAATTCCACAAGCAACATCTTATTATGTTCTTATTTCTCTAACATTGAAATATGATTTAGTAAGTGGAAAGAAGAGTTTAAATTTTCTTCTAGTTTTTATAGGAGTCCTTCAAAAAAAGAAATTGTTTCCTTTTGTAAATCAATTGGATTTATTAAGACTCTACCCTTTGCATATTTTTGACACGAGGTATAATTTATCCACTTTCTTATCTTAGTGGAGGTATAATTTATGCCTTTGATATATTTCTTTTCAAAAAAGGATCTCTTGAAGCTCTTTTTTCAAATTATTTTCTAATTGAAAATTCTCCTAATCTATACCATTTTTCATAATGAAGTCGTTTAGATCATGAAGTTGTTACACAATTCTAAATTTCTCTTCAATTATGTTTTTAAAATGAATTTTATTTCTCTTATTTTATTTTAATAAATTTAAGTTTGGAACATAATTGCAAGATTGTTGAACCTTTACTCAAGGAGCGCCCATCCACCAAGTTTGAAGGAATGGTAGAAAGTTTTGATCCATAAATCACATGGATTCAAATTTATAAGGCCATTTATTTGGGTTTTGTCTTCAAAGATATTGAACATAATTGATTAATGACTTGACTTAGAAAGTGGAATTATTGATCTAGAACAACTCAAAGTCCTTGACAACCACTTTGAAATAAATAAAAACCTAACAAGCCTCTATGGGATATGGTGGAAATTTGAATTCCTATTTGTCCAAGTGAATTTTCCATTATTGGTAATACAATCAATTAACTAATTGTTGTTAATGAATTCCTTAAAGTCAAGGTTAGATTTTTTTATTTTTTTGATACGTAAGCTGTGGAACGAGGGGTCCACTCCCTTTATTGATATGAAAGAAAGAGTTACAAAATCTGCCACGCAGATAAGAAGGAACAAAAGAGCACAACTGAAGAAGAAAGTAGGAAGAAACCAACAAGAAAAAATCCACCAAACATTTACCATCAAAGAAGCTATCAAACAAAGAGATAGCCCAGCATCCCAAAGCCAAAATCCAAAAGCCTAAAACCTAAACCTTTCTCTTGTTGCGAAGGAGGAGAGCCTCCAGGGTCCTTTGAGAGCCCGCCTCCACCGCTTTCAAACCTTCAATGCAAAGCTTTTCTGCATCTGATTTTCTTCCAACCTTGCACTTGGATCCACAGTCAGGTTTTAGTTTTGTACAAAGAGTTTGAGAGATCCCAAGTTTCCGCGGTGGATCCAAAGAGAAATCATCAAAAAAATCCTGATTATGATCCTCTAAATCATCCATGAAGGGAAAGGTGCCCTCCGAGTCTGAGCCATCATCCTCTTCCGCCTCAGAAGACACCGGGGAGCATTCAACAATAGGAGCAAGCGGAGGGGAAGAGGGAGCCACATGCTGGTTCGGGATCAACGCTGAAGTAGAAGCCATTACAGGAGAAGAAGGAGCCACATGCTGTTCCAGAATCTGCCCGGAAAACTGAGAAGGTTCGAAGAACATTCCATGATTCCGCCATATAAACTCAGAATCCAGAGAACCCTCCTTCGGGACCCATTTCTTCAAGCACACATTCCTCGCTCCATTCGAACGTTGAAGGGGGCAACCATCAATTCTGTGACCCAGCTTATTGCAACAGAAGCACCGAAAAGGCAAACCCTCATAGTTTAAATATTGAGTCCACACCCCGTGTGAGGAATGGATTCGAATGGAATGAGAGAGCGGTTTAGAAATATCAACTAGGGCACAGACTCGATAAAATCTGTGATCAGAAGCCACAGAGGCAGTTTCGATCTTGGCAAAGGATCCCACCTGGTTAATCAAAGAGCGTAGAAGATCCTCATTACGCAAAACCAGGGGGAGATTATACAGCCAAATCCAAACAGGAATGCAAGTGATCTTGGCTGTGGCCGGATCGAAAAAAGGGGACCATGGGGCGATAAAAAGGCCGAAATGGCCAAAGAACCATGGCCCATTCTGCAAAACAAATTTACAGTCCTCTACCGTGCAAAAGGAAATCAGAAAAAAACCAAAATCCAGAGATTCAACGGCAGATGGCGACAAATTACCCCAAACACATTTGATCCATTCGAGAATGGACGCCACCGGAGGACGCTTATGCAAACATCTGATAACCATAGAACGAGCACCAAAATCCCCAACAACAGCATCGATACATCCATCAGAGATGTTGAAATCCAGAGGCTCCTCAGAAAAAACCACATCAGAATCCCCAAAGGAGAAACGATTGCTACCAGGCTGAGAGTCCAGATTCTGAGTGGGAGGCGAGTCTGAAGAAACCACAGGACGGGGATGCTAGGGTTTTCGGCTAGGGAGTGAACCCTACAAAAATCTGAGCATTCGTGATATGGGTTCGATTTCTTTTTGCAGCCCTCGACAACAATCGGTGGAGCCACACCAGAAGGCACCTCACTAGATTTCTTAGTCAGAGTCGGATCCTGGAAAGGAGGAACGCGAGTAAAGGCAGGGAGGGAGGATCCAGTGGTGCCCCAGACATACCTTTTCCTACCCTCTCCAGATGTGGCTTGGCGGCCTCCCCGTTTCGAGCCAGGAGGACGCCGAGACCATCCATTCGCATTCGTGAGAGCCTCACCCGCAGGGAAACATCCATCTCCCTGCGCCTTCCGCGGAGCTTCGACATCGCCATTCGCGTCGGGAGATTGCGCACATTGTCTCTTGAGAAATGTACTACTTTTTTTTTTTTTTTTTAATTTTTTTTAAGTCAAGGTTAGATTTTAGTGGAAGAATAATCCCTCTAGTTTTTTCTTCTTGGTCAACAATAACATTAAAATCCTACCCCTAGTATTACCAATTCATCTTTAAACACACTCAACTAATTCCATAATTTTTGTGTGTTTCTAGTGTTGGTATGTGGCGATTGATCATGCAAATACTGTACACTCATAATGTATCAACGGGGTTCAGGGCATCACCCCAAAAAAAAAATAGTTAACACTTCAAGGTTTTCACGCTGACACGTCAGGATTTTTTCCCGCTGACATGTCAAGGTTTTTTCCCCATTGACACATCAAGGTTTTCCCATTAACACATCAAATGAAAAATGACCTTGTAAAATCCTAATTCTAGAAGGTTCCAAAAAGCTTGTTATAAGCAGCTGGGATGTATGTTGCAGTATAGTGTTTGCGAGATTGTAATATGTTTTGCACTTGATAATAAAATCATTGGATGGATGAATTTTGTGGATGTAGCCCATATTGGGTGAACCACATTAAATTTTGTGTTGATCTCTTTTGTGTTATTCTTCATTTTTATTTCTAGGTTATTTAATCTACATATAATTCTTAATGTTTATTGCTCCAATATGCCTGAACCCTAACATCTAGTAGGAGCATAAATACTAGAAAACCAAAATGAATGACCTACGAAAAGGATGTTTATGTTTACTAACATCCAAAATATGCTAGAAGAGATAAATTATGTTGTCACTCTCCTCTTATGCCACAAAATTTACATTCCCCTCCAAAGCTCCAATTGATTCAACAACAAAGTAATCCTATTTGGCCCAATTATCAAATATTACTTTCCCTAAATTTAAAGATAGTTTTACCTTTTGTAATAGAATTATATCTTCATTATTTTTTTATAATTGACACTTTATTAAGTTCCTTTTGTTAATACCTTGAAAATTTCAAGAAAGGACCTTCATTATCTTTGAGGAGAGCATCCTACTCCTCATTTTAATAGTTTTATCCAATGTCGATTGTATAATGATTGCTATCTCTTCTTGAACTTTTAATTTTTTTGATTTTTCACCATTCTTATTTTGAGTTTTAATATAAGTTTTAGTATTCTCCATAACATATTCTTCAAGAAATTCTTCTACAATTTCTTCAATTAATCTCGACTACCAAGTCATTTAGGTTTCCTTCAAATTCTCTTCCATTTTCTCCATTTGAGACATTTTCTTACCTTGTTCATTTACCATTTTTTTAGAAATAGAAATATTCTTATTGTATACATATGTAGACTTTGAATTTACATGCTTAGGCTTCAAAGGCTTAATTAAATCATTCCTATTTTGAATATTTCCCTCTACCATTTGACCCTTAGATTCATTACCTACATTGTTCATTTCTATCCTTTGATTCTCTCCCCTAGACATATCCAAACTACTTTGAAGAGGAATTTTATGGGATTCTTCTTGTATATTCTATGACACTTTTTAGGGTTTACGAGATCATCCATTTATAGATCCTCACAAGCCAACTTGCAAATGTTATAAGGGTTTACATCCTTATTTATTTTACATTGGTTGCTTAGGTGACCAAATCTCTAACATGAAAAATAGAGAGGATTTGGACCTTCAACTAGAATAGATTACTTCGATAAGCTAGAGCTAGTTTTGAAAAAAAAAACAAAAGTGGATCTTTGAAACATCAATTAGAACACGCGCTTATATAGCCTTCAAATCCCTTAAAGGCCTTAGAATTATAGGTTTGCAAAAAGCTAATATTTTCTATTATTTTTAATATGTCAAGATCTCAATAGTCCTTTAGTATGAATCCAAATAGGAGTAAAGTTAATGTGAGAAAAAAATTATCAAAATTAGGTTGCTAGCATTGGGTATATAACCCACCTCGTTAAGGAATTAGATTCTACATTTCAACTTATGATCTCTACCTTATGAAGAGGTAAATTAAACAAAGAAGAAACCTTTTTCTAAAATAGATATATCCTCTATAGAAACCAACTACTTTTGATCCATTAGTTAAGATTGATTTTGATGGGTTGAGATTCCAAAACATACTAATAATCACTCTCCCTTTAATATCAAAGACTTGATTATTTAGATGTTGATTATGATAGATCAATTGATGACCATTGACTAGTAGAGAGCTTCTTTATTTTCATTGGGAGAAGCCCTAAACAATCCCTTGTTTTTGGACTCCTTAATAAATCTCTTCCTTTCTGCAAAGTCAAATTTCATTCATTTTATTTGAATCTATCCTTTACAAACTTCCTTCCCTTATACATATAGTTTCCACCCCATTTCCATATGTGCTTTCCTTGTGGGATCTTTCCTTACCCAAGTTTCATAATAATTCCTTATTTTAGGTTTGGGTCTAGGTTTATTGGATCGAAAGAAAAACATGTTGGACATAGATTTTTCTCCTCCATTGTTCTTGATTACTATTATTTTGATTACCTTGATTCTAGTTCCAGCCTTGTTTTTATTTGAAAAGAAAGCTTGGTTCTATTGTTCATTAAACTTTGCTTTTTCTTGCTTGCTTCTCTTGTTTTGATTGGTATTGATAATCCAAGCTTGAAATGTATTTTATTCATCCACAATATCTTCCAATGAATGTTTGTATGTCTTTTCCATTTGGAAGATGAGAGTTATTAATTTCAAATTATTTCCACAACCTAATTTATGTTGTATCTATACTAATTGCAAGTCATGATCGCAAGTTCAATTTGTGTTCTTCAATTTTATAAAATGATTCTACTAAAACAATTCTATATTATTCTATAAAAAAAAACAATTATCAAATTAGAAATTTATGGAGAATACTTCCCCTATATTCATAAAATAAAAATTCCTTGCTCTCTTATTTGATGTTGCCGGGAAATACTTTATGTTTGACGTTTCTACCAACAAACAACAATATACATGACTTTGGAAAGGAATTACAATCCTTTCATTGTGTTAATAATATTGACATACATCAATGACCATTATCTTGTTGCCATGTAGGCATTTTACTAAATGTTGACATGGGAAGGCAATTGTCATTAAATGGATTCAAAACCCCCCAAAAGTAAGAATAACCTTATCTATGCAATGTTGTAAATGATGCAAAATCATTACTACTCATGTGGATTTTAGACACCTAGATTTTTCCACCTTAACATCTCATAAGCATCCCATCTTAATCACCCTAGTCTCATGTTGTCAACTAACTTTGTTATTCCAATTGATGAATTCTATCATCACTTGTCAATTGACTAATTTTGTCATTAAATTATTCTCCTCATCTTGTCACACCAGTGATTTCTCAACTTCATCATGTTATTAATTAATCTCAATGCCCATTTATCAACCCATGTCTAATTAATTGATTAATTATTTTTATTAATTAATTATCTCTTAATTAATCTATGCCCATATATCCAATTTAAATAAATAAATAATTCCAATTATCCTCACTCACATTTAACTCATCAATCTAAATCAATTAACTAATGAGTCAATCCCACATCTCACTGATGTCAATTTAGTTAGTATCACTTTTCACTCATCAATCAAATTAGTTAAATAATTAATTAATCTTCAGTTAACTTTCAATCAAATTAGTTTATTGAATAATCAAGTCAGTTTATTTATCAATCACTCTAGTTAAGAGGGGTTCTAAAGTTGACTAGTCGGTAAATTGAGTTCACTCATCAATCAAGCTATTAATTTTAAATAAAAATTTTAGCCCTCAAGATTGATTAAATAGATGTTGACTATTCATATTTTCACTTAAAATCTATAAATTCACCATTATTCTCAAAAATTTATTTGCCTCTCTAAAAATTCTTTCATCCATTTCAAAATATTTGCATCAAATTATCATTATGTTGCTAAAGGGTTTGTACAATTGTTGAACATCCAAAATTCATCAAAAAGTATAAGAATATTCACTTCACACTTAATCTAAGGTTTACATATATTTTGAATAAGAATTTTAAATATTATTTTCAAATTTTAATTGTATTATAAATTCATACATTCATTTTGACATATGAAGTGAAACTTCCCTTTACATTCATAACATATCATTTCTATGCTAACATTTAATATTTCTATGATTTATGAATGATATGTTAATTTTGAAGCTAACAAATTTTTATCATATTCTAGGAAGTTCATAAAGTGAGGCATCTTTGAACATGCTAATTTTTTAGCCAATTCTATTGTTATTATGTGTAATTGATATTTATTCTTGGTGAAAAATTTTAAATCTTTAATAAGATGATAGATGGAAAATAATCATGGACTCGTCTTCACAATGAAAACAAATAAAGCATAGTGAATAGATTCATAAGGTTTGGTTACTGCAACCTTGAAAGGAGAACTTTCAAGATACATTTGCCTTATGATGAAACTTCAAATGATGGCTTGAAAAAAAAAACAAATAAGGGAGTGAGTGCCTTCTACAAAGTTATCTTATTCTAATCTTTTGGTTGATTTTCATTTTCTTTTTCTTTTGGTTGAATCTTTAAGACAAACAATTGTTGCTTCATTATGAGTGCATATTTATTTGGAAAATAAGAGAGGAAGCTAAAATAGGAAAATGGGCAAGGAGAACTATAAGACACATTTGTTGAATACCCTCATGACATTTTGAATCTTTCATAGTTTTAGTTTCCTCAAGATATATGTAGCGTTTGGCTCCTTTTTACTATCCTTTCCATTCCTTTTCTTTTGTACAAGCATGCAAAGGCAATTAAATCCCTAACAAAATTTGATTTATATGTGAATTTTCTTTTATCACATTTGAGTAGGTTATTGTAATTTGGGTAAACAATTATGTGGTTTTTATTTGGTAAATTCAAAGAGTTATTTTTTTGGGTCATTGGCTCATTTTGGATGTAGCTTGCAAATATTATGTCAAAGATTAAAAATTTCAAACTACTAACACTTTACATATAGGTTTGATTGTCAAAGATTAAAATTAGGAGGGAAGACAAAATATGTGTTATTGGTATGAACTCTGCTAGCGTTTTCTTGTGTTTGCAGTGTCTGGCATCATACTGTGTTTACTGCATAGGAATTTCCTTTTTTCTTGTGTGTACGACTACATTTACTACAGTTTTTTGTTTTAATATGCCTTCAATCGGCTCTAACCCAACAATTCATGTTGGTGTTAGCGGTTCGACGACTCTGCTCAATGGTTCCTCCTAACAAATGGCCACAAAAATTTGTTCTAAAAGCCTTTCACAAGGTAAGTGTTCTGACCCCCCAACTGATGTGGTTTTGCCTTTACCGAATTTTGATTCTATTTGTCAATGGCTTGAACAACACACCCTCGTTGGGTATTTTGTTGGGAGGACTCCCCCTGAAAGTATGCTCAAAGAATGGGTCAACAAGGCTTGGGTCCCTCGTGGGGTCCGCCTTGATATGGTCCAAAATTTAACCAAGGGTTTTTTCTTGTTCCACTTTGCGGAGGTCAATCATGTTTAGGCTATCCTAGCCCATGGTCCCTGGTATGTCAAGTCTTCTTTGTTGGTTTTCCAGGTGTGGACCTGAGACTTCGCTGTCTCGGATGACACCAAGTTGCAGGTCCCGGTCTATATTGAGTTTCTTGGTTTACCTTTGCCTTGTGTTCCTTTTCTAAATCATATTGTGTCCTCTCTAGGGAGGGTCATATGTATTGAGCTAGATAGATTTTTTCAGGCCTGACCCCAAAAATGGGTTTGTATTGAAGTGGACCTTTCCAAAGATTTGAAAGACTCCATTGACATTCAAATTGGAGCTCTTCGGCATACCTAGAAAGTCACGTATTTTAATATGCTCAACACATGTTATAGGTGTCAGTTCGTAGACCACAAGATCAAGGACTTCCCTTTGGAAGTGCCTCGTACACCTTCTCCACCACGAGAATTTGAAAAGCCTTGTTAGACAGATAATTCTATTGCCAAACTTGATGAAAAATGGACTACAGTTACAAACCAAAAAAATAAGTCTAGTGGTTTTGGGTCGGCTTCTAAAGCCTTTGAACCAATGAAGAGTATTTCAAACCCTTCGATGAAGGGGAAATAAGCTCCAGCTGGGGCTGATAATGTTCCATTGTAGCCTAGGCCGAAGACTACACCTCAGCTTGTAGCCATTATGATAGCATAGCCGAATTTTTCTCCTCCCATATCGAGAGCTCAAAGACAGTCTCGCAGTCCCTCTCTGACATTGGAAGAAGGTGAATATGTGCAAGAGAAACGAAGATTTTCTTCTCCCTCTATTAAAATTGGGTCAGTTCTACCAAAGTTTATGCATAATCGTTTCTCTTCTCTGAATGAAGAGGAGCCAGACTCCAACGATAAGGAGGAGTTTCGCTCATGAATTTCCTCCTATGGAATGTTCAAGGTTTGACATACCTCTCCAAAAAGTATTATGTTAGGGATACTTTGAAAAATATTTTGGTGTTGAAGTGCTTTGTCTCCAAGAAGTTAAAATTTCTTGTTTTTTGCTTGCTTTGGCTTGTCGCTCTATTTGGCTAGCTAGTCAAATGTTTTGTATTGATCATGAAACCGAGCATGGCAGAGCTGTCACCCTTTTGTCCCCATGGTGACACGCTATGTGGTCGACCACGAGTCTAACCCCACTCATTGGCTCATCTAGATCCTTCTCAACATTGATAATCATTCTTTTGGGATTATTAATGTGTATGCTTCTAATAATGTTGTGGAATGCTCTGTGCTTTGGTGTAGGATTGTTGATTCACTGCTAGTTGCTACTTGGTTATTGTGTGGAGATTTCAATATGGTTGAGATGGCTTATGATAAGGATGGAACCTTTCCATTCAGATGGGCAGCTAGTGAAAGGGAGGTGTGGTTTTACATGCACAATAAATTGGGACTTTTTGATCCCAATATTGGCCGCCACCATTCTCATTCTCTTTGGCACACTTGGTGTAATTACAGGGTTGGATCTGATAGGATATTTAAATGCCTTGATCATGCCATGATCTTGGCTCAATCTTTTTTTTCTTTTGACAACTCTTCTCTCCTGGTTAAGCCATTAGTGGATGTGACTTTGTCAGACCATTTCCCATTTTTTTTGCATTGAATGGGAGACAAGACAGCCTTGTATGTGCAAAACTCATTTTTTTTAACACTTCTTTGCTTTGTCATTAGCCTACACTGGTCCACATTCACATAGTCTAGAATTTGGAGTGTAGGCTAGCCCATCATATAGGTTGGATAGCTTGGTGGAATGATGCTATCACTCACACGACTGTATTTTTGCGCATTTATGGGTGCCAACTAGCCATTTTTCGCCAGCAATCTTATGAGGCTACCACTATTGACCTACACTCAACTACCAAGGCTTTGGCGTCCAACTCATTTTCCCCATCATGAAAAGTCTAGGTGACAAAATTAATGCACAAAAAGTAAGTTGCAGACAATTAAGCTGCTAGAGGTGCTCAAATCAAAGCCAGGTTGCACTAGTTAAAAATTGGCGACTATGCCTCCAAGGAGTTTTTTTGGCTCTGCATTCTAGGCACTCATCTCCAGGAATTAAAAAAATTAAAGATGGAATTTAGGTGCTCTCTAAGCTTCCTAACATTCTCCAAGACTTTTTTCATCACTATAAGCAAGTTTTCATTGCACAAGAATCTATGCATGTGCAACAACAAGCCCTCCAGGATTTCCTTGTTGTTGTGCCAAATAGGCTATCTTCAGCCCAAAGAGCTTTTTGTGATCAATTGTTGACAATTGAAGACCTTAAGGAAGCTATTCATTCCATGGTTAATGACAAATCCCCGGGGATTGATGGCTTCCCTTGTAAATTATACAAGGTCCTTTAGGACTATGTTGGGCATGATTTGGACAAATTTTATCTCAAAGCCTTTCATTCTAAATCTTTGGGTAATTTAATAAACAAAGGAAATATTAAGTTCATACCTAAATCTAGAGATCCATAGGATATTTGCAACTGGAGGCTGATCACACTCCTCAATGTTTCTTACAAGATCATTTCCAAAGATTTGGCTCTAAAGATTCACCACCTTTTGCCTCAGATTGTGCGCCCAAAGCAAACTAGGTTTATCAAATCTAGGTTTATTCTGGATAACATTATTGTTGTGTGGGAAGGCATGGAGTGGGCCAGGTGCTCAGACCAGAAAGCTATTTTTCTTAAAATTGACTTTGCTAAGGCCTATGACCACATTGAATGGCCTTTTATTCTTGCTACGTTGCAAGCCTTGGGGTTTGGGCCCATTTTCATCCAGGATGTTCAAATGCTCTTTGCGGACACCTCTGCTTTTATCACCATTAATGGCCACCAATCTCTTGCCTTTGGGATTTTCTGATCCATTCGACAAGGATGTTTGCTTGCTTCTTCTCTTTATGTGCTTTTGCCAAAGGATTTGGCTATCTTTTGGCCAACATGGTTTCTCAACAATGTGTCAAAGGCATCTCGTTGCCTAACTCTCAGGCTCAACTGGTTAATGGTCATTTTGTTGATGATTCTTTCCTCACTCTTTTGGAGGAAGAAGATAATATTGAGGCGACTTTGGAGTGTCTCAACACTTTTTTCCTAGTGTCTGGTTCTGCCATTTAGTGGCACAAAACTTTGTGCTACAAAAAATTTATATTGCCTACTCTCTGGATTTTGTAGTACGGTTGGAAGTGGATTAGGCCAGGAGATATCTTTCGGTTCTTGGGAATTCCCTTTGTCTTCCAAGCCTCTTCAACTGAGTTATGGAAAGTTGTTATTTCTAGAATAGAGTAGAAACTCGCATACTAGATTACCAAACCCCTCTCTTTGGTAGGGAAATTTCAAGTTTGCTCCAAAATTCTTGCGGCCACCCATGTTTATTATTCTTCTTATTGGCCCCCTTCAAAAGTTTCCTATGGCAAGCTTGAAAATTTGCTTCGGGATTTCCTTTGGGCCTCTATGGAGTCCCATAGAGGGTTTCACCATGTTGCTTGGGAATTCTGCTACCTTCCTAGAGATTCTGGAGAACTTGGATTGCTCTCCACTCAAAGACAAGGGACTGCCTTGTGTGTGAAATGGATAATTCGTGCCCTTACTGGAGATGAAGCCTAGAAAATTCTTCTTAGACATTTCATTTAGTTAGGATTTCCTATTCATAGACCTGCTTGGAAGGAGATTGGATTTCAAACCCTTCTAGTCATGAAGGAATCAGTTCAAATTATGGGAAATTTTGTGGCCAAGAGCATTTGGAGAGCCTGAGAGGTGGTTAAGCCCTAACTCTGCTGGGTTGGCTCTGGTTTTCATGATGGGCTTTCACTCAATCAATAGAATGTTTGGTGGTCGCCTCTCTTTGCTAGCAATGGTTAGCCTCTAGCTAAGTCACCTTGGCTTAAGGCACTCTGGTTCCACAAGAAAGGTATTCAAACTTTACAGTAAGTGTTTCACAGACCCACAATGTGCATCATGTCGTGGGAAGATTTTTGTGCCCTTTACAGGCTTCAAAACTAGGACTGTGCTACTTATGATGGTTTGGTGAATGCTATTCCTACAAAAATGCTTCATAAGGTGGGAATTCGTGGGTCCAAGCCCTGGTGGAAGGACTGGAAGTGGAACCTAGACACCCCTTTTAGAAATTACAAGCATAGGCTTGGTTATAGGTGGCTTTCACCACATTTTCCTATGATTGAGAGTCTAAACTAGAGGTGGCTTCTTCAATCTCCCGCTCATGTCTGGTGAAAAATATTTTATGCCACTTGGTCTACAAGTGTTGAGCTGAAACTCTCCCACTTTGCTTGGTGTATTAATTTCCAAGGCTTTCTTGTGGGTTCTCGACTTGTTCACCTAGGGGTCTAGGACCCTCGTTTCCCTTTTTGTGGACAAGCGAAGTTCTTTAAACATCTCTTTTGGTTTTGTACCAGAGCCCAAAAGTTTTGGACTTAGATTCATGACTTCTTTCAGTCTTTTAGAATGAAGCCTTTTTCCTGTCATATGATTCTGCTAGGAGACTCACCTAGACTTCTTGCTAAGTATACCCAGCTTTGGCACACTTTCAGGGTGGAAATCCTCTTCAATATCTGGAAAGACAAAAATGCCTGCATATTTGCTAAAACTCAAATGGATAAAAATGTTTCTTTGTATTCTAAAGCTATAATATGTTCTAATGTGCTCTTACAGATTTAGGTTCAAGCAAATAAAGTTGTGCTTGAGGTGGCTCACCTGTAGGTTCTTTTGGACCACTGGGGCAATTCCCCATGTACTTTTGCTCAGGTGCCCACTTCGCCCACCTCCTCTCACGGTCGATCACCCTCTCAGGGCTGGCAACAGAGTGGCTCTGCTTTCCCCCACTCTCAGCCTCCTCTTTGATGTGGTTCCCGCCCTCTTAGGTAGATCCACTCTCCTCCTTCGTGGGCTGGCCAGGGGTGGCCCTCTAGAGGAACTATGGGGAGAAAAGGTGGTGGTTCCAAATGGCCCTCTGATGACACTCCTGCTTCTACCTCTGGTTGGCCAGACTCTGGTAAAAAAAAATTGCAGCTTGTTGTTGCAATCTCCCCTTGACGTGAGGACAAAGATAAAGAAAAGGAAAAAGGAGTTGATGATGGTTAGGGTCCTCCTCCTTATGTCACTCCAAACCCCACTGATGCATGGGGGAAGAACTTGGATGACAAAGACCCTCTTGGATTTGTTGGCACTGCTCTAGCCGCTTGATGGCCTTTTATTGTATAATTGTTATGATTATGGACTTCTGTGCTCGGCCCACATGAATCTAATTTTTTTTTTTTTTGGGCTTTTTCCCATATGACTCTCGAGGTGTGCCTTCTTACCACCCACTTTTTTTTTGTGAATATGTAACTATATCTTTATTTTAATAAAGATAGCTTCCTATTCATCAAAAAGTTTAAAATTAATGTAAACATCACACTTTATTTTCTAAAGGAATTAATCTTTGTGTGCATCTTTTTTTTTTGTTCTTTGTGTAACCCAAAGACTAAATGTGCATGCTCTTCCCTCGTGTGATTTCATAACCTTGGGAATAAAAAAACACTCCTCTTCATTTTTAGCAAGTCTAGCTTGGATTTTTTCACCAAGTGTTGACTTGAACCCACATGTTTTGGTGTGGTATGTCAATTTGGGGATTGAGAATAAAAAACTCCCCCTATAGGGTAGATTTGTATTTTTTGACATAATTTTGTTCTAAAATATAAAGTGAACTGAGGGGGGATTTTATCTTGATCACACACCTCAGAAATACACCCTAATTTCATAGGCTTGGGTCTCACTTACCTTGGAGTACATAGAGGACTTCCTTAGTTGAATCCATACAATCCTAGATTAGGAAACCTCTCAACTATGTGTTTCTTGTGATGCATTGGTAAGCATTTAGTTTTGGAAAGTTACTCTCCACATACCTTTGGAAATGGGATAATTGACAATGTGTGTTAGTCCCAAATATTTGTAGTTAGTGGTATAAGACATTGTGCTAACACTATTTACAACCAAGTTTATGTGGCATCGATGAGCTCACAAGCCAAACACTCCACTTGCATAGCTAGGGAATTCTTGTGTCTTCATTGTCTTCTTGCTTGTGCTAAACCCATACAAAAGTTGAGTCAAATCATTGTGAAGCCTAACCCAATACAAGCAAGAAATCATGAATCCCTTTTTGACCAATCCAAATATCTCTATAGCAATGATGATGATGAGAGCTTTGTAGATCAAGATGAATATTTTGATGATGAGAGCCTTGAAAAATATTCTAATAACCCTGATGGTTCACCCAAAACTAAAAGAAGTTACATCCCACTTGATTTTTTTCTACTTCAAAACAAAGATGCTATAGTTAGGTTCCTTATAAGTGTAGGAGCCAAGATTTCCCCAAATTATGACCTTGAACACTTACATAGATGAAGCCTTTCAAATAGAAAACCATGCATAGCTAATCCACCCATCCATGTTGATCCTAATCCATTTACCCATGTATCTCCTCATCCATAAAATCCTTACCCTTCAATTCACCCATCAAAATACCCATCCAACCCTATAAATTATATTCTTCAAACTATCTATGTAAACACATAATACCTCATCCATTAATCCCCCCATCAATCTATAAATATTCCAAACCATCAAATCCTCCATTAAACCTAATAGATCCCCATTGATACCATCCATCAATCTATACAAATCCTAAAACATCAAATCCCCCATCAAGCCATATTAATCCTAATCCTCATCCATCAATCCCCATAGGTCTTAACCCATCAACTAATGGAACTCCTAACAAAAATTAACTTTCACTAAGAAGAAAACATTCTAGCACAAGAGGGTCCTTCCCACAAAGACCAAAGTCATAAAAATGATGTGCTTCATAAACACCAAACCTCAAATAAACAATTAGCAACCTTTCCCTCTATCATAAGTTCTCCATCACATACACCTTCATAGCCTAAGAAAAAATCTAACCAATTTAATCCATACAATCAACCCAACTTAGTTATAAAGGATGATATCTAAGGGCTAAAAGAAAGGAATTGTAATCAAACTTAAAAGGTTGAGTTGTGCCATACTCCTTATCTTATGATTCCAGTAAGTCAACCAACTAAATGAAGGAAAACCTCCTTTTTTATAAGATCCATAAGCATAATTAAATAAAAATTCATTCTACTCATTGACACTCAAAGTTGAAGAACTATATCCACGATCCAATTGATAGTGGATATATTAATCTTGAAGCCAATCAATCAATAAAAGATGTATCTGTATCACAAAATCACAATTTTAGGATATATAAAGATCCTTGTTCAAAGTATGATCAAACTCATTCACAACCAACTCAAGGTCAAAGTGGTCACATTGATCCCATTGATCCTATCCAAGAAGAAGCATCCTATTAATCCCCCATTAATCCCATCCCATCACAAAAATCCTATCAAATTGGTCCAACCACCTTTGTTTGATTTTGTCTCCTTGCATATGAGAAAATTTAAATTTCCAATGATTCTTGGTTATCTAAAAATAGATTTAAATCTTGTTTTAAAATTAACAACTATCCCATCACATATCAAATATGTAGAATGATGAACTATCAATGCAAATGATTAGGCTTTCACAAAGAAGGAATATTAGATCCCATTGATGTTTATACAAATCAAGGATTTCATGGAATTGGAAACAATTCTCCTTACAAGTAGAAAATGGCGTTAATGCTTCTTCCATGAGATCTAAGGTAATTTCTCTCAACATCAAAGTAGGTTCTTCCTACTATTTTTACAAAGAGCTTGTTGCCACCACCCCCTTCATTGATCTTATTATTCCTTCAACCAACCTTAAAATTCCATCACCCAAACCCTTTTCTTGGGACCAACATAATCACACATCAATCAAACTATTCCAAAAGTATAAAGCTATCAAATATCCATGGGATTTCAAAATTACATTCTTTTAAAAGCACGGTCTTTGATATTGAATTGGATGCATTTACATAGCTTGGGAAATCCATCCCAAATTTTAACATCCCCACATTCTAGAATTCTAAAATTCAAACCATCTATAAATCCAAATCCCAAAAATTCATGTGGGTTTCGAAGTCTAGTGATCCAAATTTAAGAAAACTAACTACATTAGATCCTTGAATCTGACAATTTGAATACCCACTCCAAAAAAACAAGAAAAAAAATCAACAAGATGAAATAAAAAAATTCATCTAGATCCTTAAACCCTAAAACATTAAATCTAAGAGATCAATCATCTACAAAAATATTGGATCCTATATAATAAAAATTCAACATCCAAGCTAAAAAACACACAATCCCATTAGTAAACAACTAATAATTCAAATTCGTTATCCAATACAAAACAAATGTCATCTCAGATTTGATTGTGGGTGTGCAATTATTGGTTTGAATCCCCTTGGTCTCATGAAATTTATTCATGCCTTAGCAATCCTACCCTTCCATACCATCTTTTCATACAACCTAATTCCTCATCTAATTTACCTTCATAACTACATCACTTCCATCCAATATTTTGTATAATCATTATATATTATTCACTCAACATGCCTCCCACTCCATTTCCCCTTGGAAACACCCTCTATCATAGGGTCCATGATGATATCGTCTTAAGATGTTGATTTTTCGAAGAAGCTAAATTATACCTCATTAAATTTTACAATGGCATCTATTGAGCATGATGTTGGAAAAACAAGGACAAACAACTGAGAGGGGGGGTGAATTAGTTGTCACCAAAATTTAAACTTTTCTAACTTAACTTAACCTTAATCTCAGATCTGATGAATAAGCAATTAACCACTAGCAATTAACACATCAGAGAGATAAAGAACACCAAGATTTTTTACGTGGAAACCCTGTTAGGGGAAAAACCATAGTGGATGTTAGTCCACAAGATTATACTCTACTAAAAGTATAATGAGAATAACAAGGGGAATGCACATGGATTTAGGCACATTGCCTAGAGCTCACTGCTCAATTACAAAAGGGGCTCACTGCCCAACAAATTTGGATTAAAAATCTGGAGGGTATGAACTTAGAAAATAGCTTCTGCACAAGCCTGATTACAGTTCCAATTAAGCTCAACACTTCTTCACACTTCACACTATAATCTTCTTCACACTATGCTTTGCAATCGAATGATATTCACACATACACACATGGGAGCACACGAAGCATCATCTTCATCAATGAACTAATCACCCTTATATATCCACTACATGAGATTCCATCACCACTTCGTCGGCCAAGAAAATAAAATATATTTGCAATGTTGGCCTAGATTTACAAATAAAATTTTAATGTGAATCCACCAAGGTCGGCCACAACATAGTGGAGACCCAAATTAACATCTCCAATATGAAAATACTTTAATTAAGTTCACCTTGAAGATCCATAACACGCTACCATCAACATGTCGGCCAAGAACATGAAAAACTGAACATGCACAAAAAAGATCTTCAACCACGAGCTCACCAATTAATGTGAACGTACCACAAAGATAGAGAATGATATAGAGACATCTTAGAGCACCAAGAAACAATAGAGAAACATACACACCAACTAAGATAACTAGAATCACACAATCTTCATTCAGGAACACTAACAGAGACCAGCAAAACACTGTCAGACCACAACATACTCAAAACTTCACACGAACCTCTGAAACTTTCGGTAGATGATCTAGATAAACTCAATAATAAGCCCTTTAATCCACATCATCTAATTTTCAACGTACAGAATAGGACACCATCATGACCTACACAGTTCCACTGGGAACACAAAACACTTTCTCTTACAATTTTCTTAATATCCTCGCCATATACAACAATTGATACACCAAATGCTAATAGTGTTGACATCAATGACAACCACATATCAACAACACATCCACAACATCCAACACATGATACTAACAACATGATCTATATTATATAGTTATTTAGAATGGGATATTTAGAGACTCTCTAATGTCTAATCAACTTGGTGCTTACTAGGTCTACACACACAACTTAGAGGATGAATTCCTAAATGAGCGGTTCATCTTTCACAAGAGCTGGATTTAATAATCAACCAGGGATTCATAAAATTTACATAGTGCTGGCATAATATATGTGTTCATGGACTCTAGAAACATCCTCCATCAATGGAGTATAGGCAATTACACATGTAAAAAATACTACAACAGTTGGAAAGTGAAATGAATTACTAATTCACAAAATAGGGGAAATGAATATAAATTGTTACCTTATACTATAGGTACCTAACACTTAAGACTGTAATTGTCAATTGTTAAAAACTGCAGTTTCCTAACCTAGATAATTCCTCTAGAGTATGAAACCAACATGAAGCTACATAATTCAATTCAAAATTACAGAATGGCATTCATGAATTATAACACATGTATATAACTAGAAACTACTTAACTAATTTCAACAATGTATCATTTAATCTAACAACAGGAAATAAAGTGGATGAGCAGTACCTAAAGTGACCCTTGCTTTAGTTGTTGCTTCCACAAAAGTTGTCAACACCTACTTACTTACTTGGCAATTCATGATATCAATCTAATTCCCTTTATTGCATATGAACATTGAACTCTTACATACGATCCAACAAGAATTTTTTGAATATTTCTTATTCAATAACACATATCTATTGCTACAACTAATAACAGATAAAAACTAACTTATTAACTTGATCAACTAACAACTAGAACAACTAGCAACTATATTTACTCCTCAACAGCCAATCCCACTATATAGGTTATGTGAGGAGTTTTATTCTTCTAGGACTAAGAATAAACTCAAATTAATCATCCACTCTCCCTCAAATATATGAAGAGGAATTAGTCTGGAGCAGAAAACAATAATTATGAAACAAGAGTAGAGAAACCAATTTAGAACTCTATTCCTAACGGTTAACTACTATGAAAAAGATGTGTTCCTAAGAATAGTCGCATCATGACTCAATCCCATTGAGAATAGACTCCTCTTCTTGGTGGTCTTATTCACTATGCAAGAGTATGATGTGGTGACTCATGATTGATCAATAAATGATCACATTCATTCCCTTTTGACAGTGTCACGCCTTGGTTGTTTTGACTTCTCCCTTGTAACCATCCGCAATCCTTATGATGTGGGCTAGAAAACCTGATGTTTTTGGGTTAACATTCTTTCTTGCTGCAAGATGTTAATCTTATTCCTAAGGCATCCACATTATTAACAATCATAATTTAAATATAGAATCATACTAAATTCCATAGACATTCATGCATTCATACAGACATATACCAACATAACTCATTTCTATTTCCACATACTTGAAGCTACTTAAAAGTGTATGAAATGCATATAAAATATACGAGGTCTTAGGATGTCTTTGAAACTTAGCAGATTAAATGAGAAAAGCATAAAACAACAAAAGGAAAATTAGCCATTAATTGAGCCAATCATTTCCTCCCCAACTAAAGCTATTGCTTGTCCTCAAGCAACATTAAGCTTGAAAGTTGTGTTTCAAGGGAATCTCTTTGAAATCTATCACATGGTCCACCCCTTTGCTATAAGGAAGCTATGGTAGTAGAACAACTTCCTACACTAATCTTGAGAGGAGGGTAATGTAAAAATTTTATAGATCTTTAATAGTTACAGAAACTTAAACATAAATAAACACAAATATCATACATACCACAACACAATGATTTACATGGGGACAACCCCTTCGGGAGAGAAACCCCACACTCCAAAGCTGCCGAATATATTATTCAAAAATCACAAAGATTACAATATGCTTGCAGAGCAAGCTTCTCATAGGAGTATCACCACTCAGAGATCCAAAGGCAACACAACTGCTATCAGACTCTCAGAATACATCACAATACATAGGCGTAATACAATTCCCTCATAAAATAGGGTTTCCTTCTAGGGAAAGTCAAGCTAATAAAATATTGATTGTCGGATATAAGTTATAATGATGAACGGTCCAGATTTACAATAATAATGTTGGATCCCCCCCATGCCCCACCCCCCTTGTTGTCGTCAGATGAACAATACCTTATGTATATGTAACAACCTATCCAGTCTATAGTTTGAAAATTCAAATACCAACTAACTTTTAGCTAAAGTCCAACTGACTTGTTATCAACTAGGGTTTCCAACTTGAGTTCAACTAAAACAGTTGAAACTCCAATTAACTTTTAAGTTTTTAGTTTCAGCTGAAGTGAAACATCTAACTGTTTCCTCCAACCATTTCACAGAAGAACATAACTAAATAATTGCCAAACTAGGGTTTTCTTTTGTAGTTAGATGAAAAAGTAAAGTTAAATTCGATGTCATAACATCATACCATTCATTAATTAGCACATAAATTCCCATTTTTAGCTGAATAGAAAACTTTTAACAGTAAACATATATCAAAAAAATTATAGAAGGATAATAACTACTTTTCTTGCTTCCAGATAGTAACGAACAAATTTTGCAGCTATGAAACAAATATAATAGTTTCTATTCTATGGTTTATTAAATGGGAACTAACTACCAAACTTCATTCGACAATGCTAACTATCTATTCCATCTAGGGTTTCATCAAGCATAAAATAATGATCTGAAGAGTAACTACTAGGGCATCATTAACTTTCATTCATAACGAAGTAAAGAAATTAACTGTCTATCTTTTCCATTCAAACTAGCTTTGAGCAATACATTAATTACATAACAGTAAATGAAGCAATAAAGTACTCAAATGAACATTTATTTGTTCCTGAATTAGTAGAAGGAAGTAACCCATTATACAGTCATTATTCAGCTGAAATGTTGATCATCATTACTTGAAGAAAGAGAAATATCATCAAGGGCTTTACCGCCCAACCAAGACCAACTAGTCCCCAAGTTTCTTCAACTGAAGAACCCAGCCCTTCACGAGGGTAATCAACATGGATCAAATTATCATCATGCCTTTCTGAGCCTGGTGTCAAGGAACTATACCTCTTGATTGACCTTACTAAGGGTACCTCCCAACTAGAAAGGCCACTCTAATCAGTGGTATATCTAGTACTTGATAGCTGACAGATGTTGATTCTAACATCATACCTTCGCCAAGGATTTTAATATCTCTAGCACTACTATGCTGATATCTCTAGCACTACTGTGTCGATATCACTAGCACTATTGTGCCGTCAACACTCCCACCCTTGCTCGACATGATAATACTTATATCAAGGTTTACTTTTACATTAGCAAGTTTGAAAATCATTTCTTCTTGGTTCGAGGTTATATCTTAACCATAAGATTTAACATCACAATATTTTGACTAGGAACCTCTTTTTAAAATTAAGCTATTTTCATATCCCTATTGGAGAGTTTGGACTCTTTATCTTTTCACCTCTCAAGCAGCAATTGCTTTTACTTGATTCCGAAGCTTTTCTCTTAGTTAAGGTTAAGTTGATACCATTAAGCATCAAATCATAAAGAGATCGAGTGAGGGAGAGTGTCATGGCTCAACAGTAAAGACTTTTTGCCTCCTCTAAACAAAGGTTATTTTTATTGAGCACTTATGTTCCGAACAACATATTCCATTAAGTAATCTTTCAGAACTTTATTGTTCAACTCCAAAGTTGGGTTCCAAGTTTATATTACCATGACTGGTTGACTATCAATTCTTTTGAAATCAGGTTAGGTCTTAATCCAAAAGTTTATTCAAATGAAAAGAGAGGGTTAGATACATCACAGAGGTTTATCTACATATCATGGTTCTGAATCATACTTCTAGATTTAAAATTTGACTGATTACTTTAGATATTTTGAGAGACTAATCTGGTTATCTTATGCAACTAAAAATAATCTGATAGCTTTAAACATATTTAGTGAAGAAGTCAAAGACTTGACACTCATATGAATTATTCATATTTAAGTCTATCCTCAATTCAAGTTTGGTTCACTATCTCTTCTTAAATGTAAGGTCTCACATAAACGCAAGGAGGAGTAATTCTTGATTCATTATCTTCTCTTCAACACAAATTTTATTCATCTTCCTTATACATATATATAGAGAAAAGGAAAAGGACGTGTTAACCTTATTGAACTCATCGTATTAAAGGAACTCGGTTGGAAAAAGGAAAACAAAGCTCTATTCCCAACTCAGCGGCTCATGACATAGTGAATTAAAATAATCTATGGCTTCACAAAGAAAGCATAATAGTTTTTAATCATTGGAGGAGAGACCAATCATGCACTCGGGTTCAAAATTAATTAGAGGCAAGCATATGAAATTTCGGTAAAGAAAATTCATGAACGGATATATGAGAAAAAAAAAGTATCAATCATCAAGCTAATCAGGAATGACCTAATACCAATCCAATATTCCTTAACCAGATATGAAATTTAAAGATCTTGCTTCCCTAGCATGGAGATATTGGTATGATTAAGGAACTGTTAGATGCTGTGTTTATCAAATAAAAGTTTCCATTACTTTCCTGTCAAGATGTCTGGGCTAGTCAAGTATTGAGGATTTTTGTTACTAGTTGACTACTCGAGTGGTCTCAACAGTTTGTTGATGGAGCCTCAGGACAACACTCCTTTACAGAGATGTAGATTCGGTATTTGTCTCAGGGTCTCGACAAGAATTTGAAAAAGAGTCTGCACATAACAAATTAAGGCCAACTGTTGACGAGATTGAAGCTCTATACTGAAATGGTTATCGAGGTAAGGAATTGACACTCTCTCTTGAATTCGTCTGTGAAAGGAGGAAGAAAAACCCTAGCTATAGCAGAATGATTTCAAGAAGAGATCTGTACTGAACAGAGCATAGTTCTTTCGATGAGTGATGAAAAGGAAAAATTGTGTTCAAGAAGAAAAAATAATGCCTTCGATAGAGAGACCTCCCTCCCTAAACGATTGCCTTCCTTACTCCCTTTCTAGAACTTCTAAGACCCCTTGAATTTCATCTATTTCAAGGAACCATTCGTCTGCCCCACCTAGGGTGTTTCTCAAACATGACGATGAGCTTCTTGGAGTCCCGCAATAAGGCCCGATGCCAACTCTTACCAAATAATTTTGATGATTTAAATTTCAAATTGATAGCCTTTATTTTATATCGTTCTATTATTAATTTAATGATCATTATTCACTTGCGAGATTAATATATATATATTTAACAAGAATTGCCTCACTCCACTTTTAAAAGGATATAATAAATTTTTAATTATATCTATTTTATTTATTTAATATTTGATTAATCATTTGAAATTTCCTTCAAAGTTGATTAAAGATTTATACATTTTAAATTAGCTTACAAAATATATAATTATCATAAATTATTTATGGCCAAGTTACGATGTCGATTCACTGACTCATACTGACTCGAGATTGATGATAAAATTGATCCATTGTTAACCACGTCCTCTCCCTGACGATATTTCCCTTTCTCTCCTAGCGTCGGCAATCCTGCATTCACTGACAAGGATTAGGGTTAGATCATTCTCAATGGCTAAATAATATGCATTTAAATTTAATCTCATGATCTCATTCAACTTCACATGAACAATAAATTCGCTTGCAAAATAAAGAGTTCATTAACATTACAATTACGATAAAAGAATGACCATTGCATTCTCAATGTCATAATCTCATGAAAGCAGTTATTTGCAACTAACATTGCATTCAAACATGTAGTGTCAATGTGAGGGATGTAATAGTATCAACAATACCTTATGTAATTGCAAGGTTTAGACACATTTTCTCAACATTTTCCTTGCTTCAAGTAGTATCCTTATTGATCTGAAAGCTTTACCAGTGTTTTAATTTTTGTTGTTGCCTCTTCCTTTTGGTTCCTCCCTATCCAATGTGGTATAGGGAACAAGAGGATAGGAGGATGGAAGGTGAGCAGGAACCAAGCAACTCCATTTCTCATTGCAATTGAAATATATTTATGAGACATGTGAATCATTACCGCATAATTGTAAACAGAGTGTGATTCCTTCCTCTTGAGTTATAGTGTAAGCTGATACCATCTACTTTGAGAAAAGTCAAAGGCTTATGTGATGGTATCTATTGCTAGTTCCTTCATTCCTTTATATTCTCTTTCTCTACATTTCATAATCTTTTCTTTGACTCCCCTATGTTGGATGAGTTCTAACCACTGGTCCACTACTGCATTAGGGTTTGCTAACTCTTCTCTTAGTTGTAAGGGGAGAGATTTCTCTTTCTCATGATATTCTTGTAAAAGCTTCCCCCTTTGATACTCATTTCTAACATAAGAAGCCAAGGCCCTTATCTGGAGATCCCCCACAAACATTCGATGGGTTCCATGCAATTTCATATGAAAGAATGAAATTATGTAAATAAAACTCATACAATTGGTCTTGCATTTCACGTGTGGACTTCTAGAAAGTTTCTAAAATTGAAAATATTTAATTCATTACAACAAGTAAGTCACTAATTATTTGACTATACTAGAAACATAAAAACTTTTCTTGCAAGAACAAGGCATAAACCCTAGTAGGTGGTTTGCATTCATCAGGTGCATTTTTTTATCTGCCAGTTCCTCAATTTTCACTTTTAATTTCTTCACCTTTGTTTCTTTCTTCTCAACTGTCTTGGCATGTGCAAACATTATTTCAGTTTTCTCCTTTTTTTATTCTTTTTCTTTTTGGGAAAATTCTTGTGTTCTCTTCCATAATTCAATACCTAATGACACAACAGTAGGTACAGTGGGGGTCTTTATAGATCCAATTTAGCTCTTTGGAACTAGATCTTTTCCATCTATTTCCACCATGACAAGTTGTACTAATATTTCCAGTTTTGATCCATGCTCAAATTTGTGGAGTCTTTCTTCCAACTCCCTAATTCTTACATCCCTCTCACTATCCTTTTGTTGGTATGTTTTCAATAAGTCTTGTAATTGTTTAATTCTCTGTAAGGATTCTTGTAGTTCTTTATTTGTATTCCTTTCTTCCAAGAAAAACTCTTCTTTCAACCAAAAATTGTTCTTCTCCTACCTCCTCTATATGCATAAACCCTTTTGAGATAGGGCTCTTCAAAGATCTTCTTATCTTTTTGGCAACAAAAATTTCTTCTGAATCAGAGTCAGAAGTGCTGGTAAAATACAAAGATTGTACAATTGATGTTTTTACATCATCACTAGGGGCATTCCCCCGTGAGTCTGTGTATATCTCTATCATTACAACATATTTTTTCTTTTTATCTCTCCCTTCATTGGCCCCTTCTTTCTTAGGCAATGTGATCGCCTTCTTGATGGTGTGGCTTTCCTTTGCCCCTTTGTAGGTGTAGAGGTAGAAGCCCCACTTTTATTTTTGTGCTTTTGGTGGCCTCTTACTAGAAGTCAAGGTTTTTGGATTGTCTTTAGCTGCAAGTTGCTCGACAGAGAATGTAGGTTGTGTTTCCTACAAACCCTACTCTTCTAGTTCCTCCATGTTGCAGGTAGGTGCTCCAGTAGAGGAACGAGAGGGTATTTCTCCCTCAGGAGCAGCCACAATAGGTTTTGCTTCTTGTTCTTGACCCATTTCTCCTTCATTATACATTTGAATGATGTTGTTGATATTGTTTCAATTAAAAAATATTCCCAAGAAACATTGGGAAATTGAATCCTAAGGCTTATTTTAACCAATAAAGTGACTAGACATAAATATGACAAAGTTGATTGATTTCTTTTCCTTTTATATTTTGAGGACATTCTCTTCAACAAATTATAAAGAAAATTTGGAACATTGACTTGCCTTCCATGGCATAAGTGGCTAAGCAATTTGAAATGTACTGTGTATAACAATGATTTTATACCATCACAAGTCAAATACCTAATGATATGTGAGGCTATAAAGGCCCAAAGCCAGGGTAAAGATAAGCATTTTGTACCTTGAGAAGAGGAATCCAAGTTCTCACTCAACAAGAACTCATTTCTAGCTATGATGGCATCTTCCCTTACTGGAAACTCTTCTCCATTATTCCTTGGAAGCCCTGATACTTCCGCAATGGCAGCTTTTGATGTATCCACTCTTAAGCCCCTGGCAATTGCCTCATCATTCTACAAAGTGCTGGAAAATTTTTGGGTCATCAATTCATTAAGTTCTATGAGTTTGAGGAAGTAATCCAACCATCTAGCTTGTTGGAAGATTGGCATACATTGTTTGTCCTCCAACAACAAATTATGGGTTGTTGGTTCTCTCACTTTGTCTCCTCCCATTGTAATTCCTTAACTAAAGTCACTTTTTCTAAATTTATTTTGTTTTATCAACCAATTCACCTATTTTGTACTAGATACCTTTGCTTACTTTTGAAATTGTGAACTCTTCGTTTCCTATTTAAGGATGGAAAAAAATTGGAAATAACTAAAGATTATGGCCTCTGAATACCCCTCCCCCAGCTAAAAGTGCTAAGTTTCCTCAATTAGTAAGTACAAAATGACAGAGGGATAATTAATAAGTAGTGGAAATTTAAATGTGAAGTCAATATGCATGCATGATTGATAACTATACACAAAATGAGTAAGCTTCACTATTAATTATGATGATTACTATGAAGAGTACCTATTGAAATGTTGTTATTTGGTGTGGCACATGTGAAATTTTTGAATTCCACCATACAACACAATTTAAAATGATATGAAGTGATGGTTGTGAACTATGAGTAGTCGTGATGTGAAGTATAATTCAGCATGAAGTGAACATGTGGCAAAGGAATTTAAATTGATGAATGGAAAGGATACACAAATTACATGATGGGAAAGGTGGAAGTTAATGCATGGTATGGATTTTGTGAAAAAGGAGATTTGAATGCTACGTATGATGGAAAAGTGAAGCTGTATGTAATGAGGGTAAATGATTGATGTGTAAGTGCTACTGGTTGATGAATGAAACATGTCCCTTCTAAATAGTGTGCCTCGAGGTGCATGTTTTTGTAGGTCCCTTAAACGCTTATGTCTATCAAAAATGAAATATTTTTGAGTGTCACCTATGCATTTTGTGCATGCAATTTAAGCGTTGAAGATTATACCTATGAAATAGCAGGAGGCGAGCTGTGTAGCTCGTCTTCTGATATTTCTAATGAAGTGCTTATTTTTATTGATGAATTTTGTTTTACTGGTTCAAACTGATGTTGTAAGGATAATAGGAAAATATCCTTCTACAATGGCCTCTTATAGGCCTTCAACCGATGGCCATTAACTAGTAATAAAAACCTAACATCATCAGTAATCTATAACTAAACCGTTCCATTTGAAAAAACTATTTTGATTTCATATGGCCCAAGCCATCTGGTTTGTAGTTTTCCTTTGTAATCCTTATATATTGAGTCATAAAGTAGCTCTCAATCACCTATATTAAACTACGTTTTGATAAACATATCATACCATTGCATCCTCTATTTTTGCACAATTTTAGATTGGTGTATTGTTTCCATACGGATCTATCTAGTGCATTGGGGTTATGAAACCTATCCTTTTGTGCTTCAGTTATATTCATTCCTAATTTGACTGATTTCCTCAAAGTTTTTTACTCAAATTCTATTGGAAGAACTACCTTTTTCCATACACCAATTCATATGGTGTAAATCCTATTGTTGTTTTCCAATTTTTCCTTTAATCCCAAACTGACTTAAGTAACCTACTCAAATTCTATTGGAAGAACTACCTTTTTCCATACACCAATTCATATGGTGTAAAGCCTATTATTGTTTTCCAAGTTTTCCTTTAATCCCAAACTGCTTTAAGTAACCTAGTTGCCCAATCCTTCCTATGTAACTACACTCTTTTTGTTAGAATGTTTTCTATTTCCCCGTTAGTCACTTCCTCTTGGCCATTTGCTTGAGGGTATAAGGTGTAGAATTTTTATGCCTGATCTCATATTCTTGCACTAACTAGGTAATCAGGTTTGAGGTAAATATTGGCCATTGGTTTGTCACTATCTCTCTAGAAATACCATATCTTGCAAATTGCAAGGCTTTGACCTCCACCATTTTGTAAGATAGTTAATACAAGCTAGTATATATTCCTTGTTGGATGTTTAAGATATAAGACCAATAATATCTAGCCCCCATTTATCAAATGGTGCTATGACTAGCTGTGGTTGTAATGTCATTTCATCTATTTTTGTAGGCCGACCCATCCTCTGACATCTATCACAGATCCTTGTATATTTGACTACATCATTATGAAGTGTTGGCCAATAATAGCTAGTAGTCAAAATTTTAAGAGTTGTCATATTTTAGATACAAAATGTCCTCCACGAGGTTCATCATGACATTCCTTGAGAATATCATGGACTTCATCTTCTCTAATGCACCTTCTCATGGACTTCATTATGTTATCAGGCCCTGTATAAAACAAAATATCCATCTACCCATGAATGAGGAAAATTTTTCTAAACTAAGTTTCTTTTCTCCCTTGGTGAAAGTTATGGTGGTGTTTTCCCTGCAACTAGATAACTGGCTATGTCTGCATACCAAGGTGTAGGTAGAGATAGGGAAGATACGTGCTCATTTGGAAATGAATCATCTACAATATTCTCTTCTAACTTTGTTGGAAATCTGAGGAGAAAATATGCTAGCACATTTTCTTTTCCTGGTTTGTCTACTATGGTGATATCAAAATCCTGAAGTAGCAATAACTATCTCACAAGTCTACCCCCAACTACTGGTTTGTTCATCAAATACCTAATTGTTGTATGGTATGTGTGGATGAATATAGAATACCTTGTGATGTAGTGTCTGTATTTTTTGAACGCATGAACTACTATTAACATCCCCTTTTCAGTAATTGTGTAGTTGAGCTCTGCCCCTTGAAGGATCTTACTGATATAGTATATGGCATACTCTAGATTCCCTTCTTTCTATTTTAACACAACTTTGATTGCAAAATTAGAAGCATCAATGTGGATTTGAAAAGGCAATGTCCAATTTGGTCCTCTTAATACTAGAGTCTTTGTAAGTGTTTCCTTAAGAGCTTCAAAGGAATGTTGACAAGCAGGTGTCCAATCAAACTCTACATCTTTATACAATAGGACAAATAGTGGTGCTACAATCTTACTAAAATCTTGTATAAATCTTCTATATTAGCCAACATGGCCAAGGAAGCTTTTGACATCCTTTTGTTTCTAAGGCATAGGAAATGTTGATATTACTTGTATTGTATTTGGGTCTACTTGGATTCCCTTATTAGACACAAAGTGTCCCAAGACTACTCACTTAATCATCATCATGAAGCATTTCTCATGACTTAGAGATAGGTGGTGATCTTGACATCTTTGTAGTACCTTCTCCAAATTAGCAAGTGCTTCTTCATAGGTATTCTCATAAGTTGTAAAGTCATACATGTAAACTTCCATGGAATCATGAGCAATGTCTAAGAATATGGTTAGTACTACCCTTTGGAAGGTGGTAGGTGCATTGCATAGCCAAAATGGAAAGAAAGAGTACTGTTGAACCCTTGTTGGCATTGGCAGTGATTTGGCATAGATGTCAAACTATGCTTTACAAGGTTGTTTTTGTGGACATCATTATGTTGGGATTTATTTAGGAGATCAAATACTATGAGTTGATTACTTTGCACAAGAGTTTGAAGTATGTCATACCTTGATTATTATTTGCACAAGGTATAATGATGTTTACATTATTAAAATGGAAAAAGACAATAATAAAGTGTTTGACATTGAGGAAATATTGATTCGACAATGGTGTTGATGTTTTGATCATTATGTAAAAGGGTTGACACAATGATAACCCAAAATTCATTTTATCTAAACTCAAAGGCAGTCCATTGTGGAGAATGTTGGTCATGCTAGGGCTTGGAAAAATGGTTTCCAGATAGTGTGATTTTGACCTCTCTAGGTGTTATCAAGAAGTGGTTTCCAGATAGTGTGATTTTGACCTCTCTAGGTGTTATCAAAGGTTTGAATGAAAACAATGTTCAAAAGTTTAGTTTGCAATTGGGTCTTGCATAATATTTCAATGCTTGGTTACACAGGGTTTATTATATACTCCAATAAGTTTTGTTTGGATTTTGGTGCACTTTGATTCAATAGTTTATTTTGTATAGGTTTTAGTTTTTAAATGGTCTAAATGTTGTTACTTGTCGACTATGATTCGGGTTTCTGAAGCTTAAATATGTTAGTTGCACAAGGGTTTATTGGAGGTCGACATATTGTGGTACACAATTTTTCATGGTCGAGTTGTAGCTTGAAAAAGGATCTTTGTTTCTTGCACAATATTTATTAATCTTGTTGTTTTAGACACAAAAGAGACAGTGTATAAGGGTGTCAGTTTTTGTTTGAAAAGAACTCCAAATTCATAGGGTATCATGTTGATTTTACATTTATGCATTTTTGTGCTTAATGCATTAAAGTTTAAAAGGGTTTCATTGAATGTTGTTTACTTAACTAGCAGTTGCTTAAGCATTTGTAAAAGCTACTCCACGTTGACACAAAAGATAGTTATGAAACCATGAGAAGGCATTTTATGATAGTATTTTGATGCATTTAAAGAGGTGACATAATTACTGTCATTGGGTTTGATTAAGATGTGATTTATACTCTACAAAGAGTCATTATTGTTTTATGTTGAAAGCTTTGATGAACAATCTATTTTGAAATTGTGAAGCACTTCATAGTGCTAGTTGTATTTGCATACACAAACATATATACATTCTTGAGTCTCAAATGAAAATTAGACAATCAAGAAATGATTTGTAATGAAACAAATATTATACTCTATCCTTCTTTTTTCAAAATCATTTTGATGTGAAAAGATTATTTTCCAGTGAGGCAGTTGCTAACTTGAAAATCTAGTGAGGTTGTAGCAACATTAAATGCCAGTGAGGTTGTAACTAGTGAGGTTCCTTTTCCAGTGAGGCACAAAAAGTAGCTAGTGAGGCTCTGTAATCAGTGGGATTTTATTAAGCCAGTGAGGCAATTTTCTTGAGTGGTTTTTTTATCCCTATGAGGGTTTTCCACTCATAAAAATACTATGTTATGGTTCTTTGTGATCTATGTGGTTATCATGATTTATGCAATTTAGTCTTGCAACTTCCTTTATGTACTTTGCAACATTTGAATTTTTCATGTGGTTTAGGGTTCTGATATTGACTCACATTTGAATACATTCTTGAAATTGAGCATTCCATGATTACAAAGAAGTTGTGTGTTTTGAAAAAAAATTGAATTGATTTGGTTATTAAAACACTGATTCACCCCCCCCTCTCAGTGTTTACCGTACTCCAACAAGTATGCATATACCCCAAGGGCATGTAAAGGTTGTCTTCACCTAGTCTTCTAGGGCTATCTTAATTTTGTTATATCCATTGAACCTGTCCAGAAAGGAAAAATATTGCTTTCCTGCTAATGAATCTAGTACTTGATCAATGAATGGAAGGGGAAAGTGGTCTTTTCTAGTTGCTACATTCAACTCATGGTAATCAAAACACACTCTCCATTTTCCTCCTTTCTTAGGTACAATTTCTAGTGGAGACACCAACTGATTGTCAAAGATTGGATAGATAAATCCCGCATCCAACAAGTTTTGTAATTCTGCCTTGACTGTGTCACTGACTATTGGGTTCATTCTCCTTCAAGGTTGCTTAACCAGTTTTATAGCCACCATTGATGTAAATTCAGTGCATGCATATGTTGGGTCTATTTCTTTTATATCATGATAACCCTATGCAAATGCAACTATATGTGCTTGCAACACATTCAACAGTGAAAACTGTTGTGCAGCAGTCAATTGACTATTTACATTTAATGTCTTTGTCGATGTAATCACCAAAGTCAAGGATGATGCTTTAACAGATGCTATTTCAAGACCTCCTATATTAGGAATATAGTTATGTGGCAATAAGGTACATGGAAAATTTGAGAAATGAATTTAGATGTATTCGCAAGGATTATGTTCTACAGAGGGTCTTGTACGCATGTTAAATAGTCATATTATTGTCAATCCCTACCATATTTGTTTTGTATGATGTTTGCAAGCATTTTGTCTTCATCTTGGATTTTTAACATAGGAATTATTTTAATATTCATTAATGTCTGTAATGAGTATTGATCATCATTATCTAGGGTAGGCCATATAGTTTTCTCTAAGTTTGCATGTAATTGGGTAGGTGAATAAAGGATTGGTTTCTCGGTTGCATTTCCATTGGAAATGATCATGTTACCTACAACCTATAAAGCAATTTGTAGTATCCAACCAAGGTCTTCCTAAGATGGGATATCCTGCAAGATTAGATTTAGGTTGTAAGACCGTAAAGTCTACAAGGTACTCCCATGAGTCTAATGTTATAACCAAGTCTTCTATGATTCCCTTAGGTTTTACTATAGACCTATCTACTAATTGTAACATAGTAGGTGTAGGTATGAGCTCCATTACTTGTAATAACCTCATGGTTTCCTTGGGAATTATATTAATGGCCATCTCAAGGTCAATTAAGGTATTCTTGATGTGAGTGCCATTGATTTTGACATCCACAACAGGGCTCCCAAGGTCTTCATAATTGGGGACAACTACATTTCCTAACATGATGTATATAAATTGTCTTAAAACATGTACAATCTAATGGTCTTTATGTTTCCTTCCTAGATTTTTGAGGCATAGCTCTCTCACTATTTTTGGTATATATTGGCACTTCCTTGATTGCCTAAATGAGGGGTATCTTAATGTGAACATCTTTGAGTTGTCCCAATAGATCAATTTTATCTTGTGAATGACTATTAATCTCTTGGGGAATGGAGGTTCTTGACTTATGTTTGTTGAGTTGACCCAATTTGATTTAGGTTCCCTAGGTTGTTTGTCCATAGTTTTTTCTAGGAATTCCTCATCAATCATCTCTGTGATGTGAGGAGATGAAGGCCCAAATAGAATTTTCCCTTATTTGAGGTGGACATCACTCACCTCAACCCCATAAGTAGGGTATTATATGGTGTCATTAGCATAAGCCTATTGGACAGGCTTATTATTTGAGTTAGGTGTAGGTTGTGCCAGAAATTGAGGTGCTCTTGGTGGTGTTGGTGTAGCTATTGCTAGATTTGGAATTATGGCTAGTTGTTGTGGTTGCAAGGGCTGTTGTGGCCACTGGTAATTTTGATTTTAATTTTTCCATTGTTGTCCTCTTTGTCACTATGGTTCCCATTGGTTTTGTTGAGGTGGAAATTGGGGATTATAATTTGTTCCTTGGTAATTCTATGGTGGCTATATTCCTTTTTGTTGTTGATCCCAATTGGAGGCTTAGGGCTTGTCCATTGTGATTTTTGCACATTTTCCTAAGAGGGTTCCAATTTGGAAGGTTTGCATTATTACCTAGAAATGACATATTATTGGTCAAGGGATCTTGGGGCATACCTTATCTTTCTTGCCATGTTTTGTGTTGAGCTATACAAAACACTTGATGTTCCTCATCTTCTAAGGCATGATATTCTGGCTTCCCTTACTTGTCTTCAGAAATACTAACCAACTTCTTGCACTTGCAATTAATCTTCTTTTGGCAACAGTGTGGGTAGTATTTTGTGAGGGTTGCCTTTTCTTCTTCTTTCTTCTTCCTAATATGGAGGGTATCTAGTTGGGTATCCATGTGGCTAATGATGTTCTCCTTCATGTTTTATAAAAGATTGCTCGGCTCTACCCTTGAGACTTCATTGGATGATTTATTGAAAGAAGAGGTCTTGTCTCCCCTGGTCTTCTTGATGAAAGACCTAGAATATATTTTATACACTTTACAAATCTCATCAAAGAGTAATTGTGAGATTTCCTTGACCCAATGAGATTGAGGGCATCCATATAGTCTTCATGAACTCCCCTTAAGAATACCAATTTTAGGGATTCATCAGAAATTTTGTTTTGATGGGATTTCTTGAGACAGAATTGAAACCTCTCAACTTAATCTTATAATGGTTCATCTTCTTTCTATGACATCCTAAAGATGTCATCCCTCTTTCTATCTGTGTCTTTACAATAATCCTAGCATTTCTCTAGTAATTTTTCCTTCATTGTATTCCAATTGGGAACAACATCTCTTCCCAACCCCATGAACCATCTTAGAGCAACATCTTTCAGTGTAAATGGAAACAATTTGAGTCTATGGGCATCCATGGTGTAGTCATAACTTTGGCATAGCACATCAAACTCAAAAATAAAGGTGTTTAGATCCTCTCTGACCAACCCATAGAATATAGGGAGTGTTGAAGGAAATATATTCTTCAGAATGACTAGCCTTTCTTGGATGGTAATAAGGAATTCAAACGTTACATGCTCTGGTGGATCTTATACTACTACATCACCCATGATGCTTATATTTATGCAAGACTTGTCTCCTTTGTTATTGGTGTAGGTACTAGTGTAAAGGATGATTCTTCTTCAGGGTTTCCCTCATTTTGCTCACTTTGTTCGCTAGTATCTTCTAATGCTTCAGGTGATAAGGGGAGAAATCTTCCCATAGCATCTTGCTACCTCTGTATGAAATGGTTGTGACTCTTTAGATCAACAATTTCTACATATTGTTAGTAGCTCATGTTGTTGATGGATAAAACCTATTTACCTTAATGCTAAAAACATAATTGCTAAATTATGAGAGCTTCAAAGGAATTGAAAATACACAAGAGAATCTTAAACTTATCACCAGCCCCAACAATGACAACAAAAATGTAGAGCCTCTCTAATGTCTAGTCAACTTGGTGCTTACTAGGTCTACGCATAGCTTAGAGGATGAATTCCTAATTGAACAGTTCATCTTTCAAAATAGGTTGCATTTAATTATCAAACGAGGACTCATAAACTTTAGACAATGTTGGCACAATATATGCATTCATAGATCTTAGACACATCCTACATTAATGGAGTATAGGCAATTACACATGTATAAAAGATTACAAAAGCTAGAGAGTGAAATGAATTTTTGAATCACAAAACAAGGGAAAATAAATATAAATTGCTACCTTATGCTACGGGTACCTAACACTTAAGACTGTAACTATCAATTCTTAAAATTTTAGTGTCCTAACTTATCTAGTTCATCTTATGTATGAAATCAACATGAAGCTATAGAATTCAATTCACAACTACATAATGGTCACTCATAAATTACAACACAAACATTGTAGAGGGGATTCGCTACTCCCAAGTCTCTAGGAGACAAAAGAGCCTAAAGGGAGTGATATTCCCTCAACTACCTCAAGACTATCTCAAGCTTAACCAAAAGGGAATAGGCTGAAAAGGAAGGGCAAACTAAGCTCTGTTTTATTTATGTTTTATGACAGAGGTTTTTGGGAAACGAGTGAGCAAACCTCAAAGGTCTTAGACTATAAACTCACTGGCTCTCAACCAAAGGACACTAGCACATGGGTCAGATGACAACATGTCACATTGTCCTCTTAGAGGCATGATGGCGTCTCATATAGATAACGAACAAGACTTACAATCTGAAACTCATAAGGCATGCTAACAACCCAAGAGTTTTAGTTTGACAATTCAATAGTGAATAAAGAAATGCATGAAATTAAAGGAAACAACAAGAAGAATACTATAACTTAAAGAGACAAATTATATAATGAAAAAATGATAAGAGAAAAGGAAGAAGAAGAGCAACTCACAAGAGGTCCAATTCTCCTGCAAGCTCCTCATGAATAGATTGCACCTACACACAAAGCAACGAGAAAGTGTTGTGGTTGTGTTTTGGAGTTTTCCTTAGTCAAACCCCTATTTTGGTGTTTCCACCTCCATGGACATCTGATAGACCACAAGATATAGAAATGATGAAGAAATAGATAATAGACACAAAATATAGAGTGCAAATACAATCTAAATGCTACTTTACACACAAAATAATGCAAAAGTAAATAGATGGATATTACCCTCCTTTCTACATTCTTGGAGAAGCCAAGAGAGGAAGGAAGAGAGCAAGACAACCATGCCAATAGAGTAGAGCTTTGACAAACTGCAATAGACAATGGTGTAGAAGCAACAAAATGGTGTAGAGTGTGAAGCAAGTTGAGAGAATGCAAGAATGAAGTGATAAAGATCAAGAGAGTGGATGAATTGTAAGAGATATGTTCAAAAGGTGTTTTTGGAGCCAAATAGACATTTTTGGGTGGTCAAGATTCCAAGAGGGATGTTAAATTCATAGGGTGGCATAAAACATAATGTCTCCAACATCTCCTAACATAGGAATCTTGTCAGAATGACAACACGGTGCATGGGTGTCCCCGATAAAAAAACCATCATAGACAGAAAATGGTAAGGAAACGTGCAAAAGGCAAGGCAAAGGTGGTAGATTTTTGTATTGTCAAGTTTATAAGGCTAAAGTGAGGTAATATAATGGGAAATTTCACTAGGTGCAATTTTTAGTGCAATTTTACACCATTACATTTTGTCCCCACCTTAGTGAGCATATGTTTCTAAGCATGTGCAAGATAAAGTAGAAATATATTGAAGAGAATACTCTGAAAATGTAGAGGAAGTAGTCCTTCACTCTAGCATACCCTGATTTGCGAAAGAGAATGTGGTGTAGGTGCACCCGAGCAAGATATGCCTCCAAGAGGCAACTTCAAATTTTTGAGTTAAAAATGTTGATCCCATGTTGTAATCTTGGTCTAGAATACCATAATAAGCTTGTTTTAGGTCTTAGTTGGTCATTTTTGGGTCATTAAGCATATAAAGTAAAAGTTGCAAAATATTGACAAAAGTTGTCAAGCAATATTGTAAAAATGCAATAAATTGTAAAAGGGAGGAATGTGAAGAGTCAAGAAGTTGAAAAGGTGGTTGTAGGCATTAATTTTTTTTATTTAAGGCATTTTTAACCTTCATACACCTCGAGGAAGGTTGAAGGTAGATGTATGAAGAAGAAATTTAATGAAAATTCTCAGTTTTTCTGTTATTTTTCTGTAATTTATGTGTTTCAAGCCATTGTATGGCCATGATTCATTCATAAAACCATTCCTCCTCCATGATACATGAGATCCCTATGAATATACTTTATTTTTCAATTGGTTTCATCAAAAACCATTCAAAATTGTGGAAGTTATTGAAGATTTTCTCTAGGCAAGTAAAACCCTCTTTAAGGTAAACAGTGAGGTTTCAAAATTGAGTTTCTCCCAATTGGATTGGTGGAAAAGTCTAATTTTTGGTGAGTATGTTCCTTTTTGTGTATTATTTCATTTCTAAAAGGTTTAGACTAAGAGGGATAGGTTAGCTATGGAAGTGAGGATGCCCTAGGTTTGTATTTTGGGGTAAAATATGGAAATACAATGTACAGAGTTGTTTTTGAGTGATTTAAATGTGGTGTGTGTGTCCACCTTGAATATCATTATTTCTAAAGGGGGATTAGGTGTATTTTTAACCATTTATTGAAATGGTTTGGTGGATTTATAATTTTGATACAATTGTATATTGACTGTTCAATCATGACAGACTTGTTACAGTCACCTTTTGGAGTCTAAAATGATGGTTTAAAGTGAGTGTTTGATAAAATGTGAAGAATTAAAAGTGGGGAATGGTTCCAATTGGTTGTGAAAACATACTTACATTGTTTTTTGGTATTATAAAAGAGAAATGGACTTGTAAATTTGGGTTTGATGGTTTATGTGGTCTAAATAGGCCTATTTTTTGTTTTGGGACAGTCACTTGAAAAGTCTTTATGTTTGAGATGAATAAGTTGATGATAGGGTATGATACAAATATTTTGTTGATTTCTAATGTATTTTGAGGAATATTCAATAATTTTTCCTTTAATATTTTTTTTGATGTGGACTTTGTGAAGAAGGTTTGAGTCCTAGTTGCAAGGACAATAAGAATTGATTCAATTTTGATTAGTTGAGTTTCGTTGTTCAGTTGTGAATCCTTTGTCATTGCATCAGGATGAGATCCACCAAGATGTGAACAGGACACGAGTCTTCAATCCTGCAAAGCTAGTTGCAATCTCACCACAAACATGTTAGCTACAGAAAAACATGTTAGACAAAAAATTAAATCATAATAGGAAAAATTATAAGACACTGTAAGACATATTAAGGCACAATAAGACATAATTAGATTAGATATAAGATAAGTTTGTGGCTACTGCAAACTATGTTGTAGGACAGTCATAGAAAAGACAAGTATAGTCAGGTTTCCCTCAAGCTAGATTCCAAGATATAAGATATTAGACACCGAGACATAAGATATCAAATATTAGATTTAAGACACCAAGATATAAGACAACAAACATCAAGGAATCCTTTTGAAAGAAATTTTCAAAAAGGGGTTCTTTCATCAGGGAACCCTTTTCATAAGACATCAAGACACCAAGGAACCCTTCTGAGAGAACACTCCTTCTGAAAGACACAAAAAAATTTGCAAGTTATTATGTCATTAAGGAATCCTTTTGAAAGATATTTTTTCAAGGAATCCATCAGAAAGAATACTCCTTTTTTGAAAGGAAATTTTCAACTCTTTCACGAAGGGATCTTTTGGAAAGAATTTTTTGTTAAGGAAACCTTATTGAAAGAATACACCCTTTTGGAAAATGAGGTTTTTCAATGAGGGATTCTTTTTTTAAGCAATTCATTGTAAATAATTTTGCACCAAAGAATCCTTTTGAAAGAATTCTCCTTGTTGAAATTTACACGAATTTGATAGCCTCCCTTAGAATGGTGTGTGCTACTCAAAGGAGCACATGGCATCCTAAGGAGAAAATAAAGACAAGAGATGATGTGGCACAAGATACATCATGAGATGTATTCATGGTATGTTGTCACACATGCGAGGGACAACACATTAGAACCAAAACATCATGAAGAAGACAAGTAGAGACAAAGAAATCAAGAGACATGGTTATCTGATAATGCAAGGTTAGAACTATCCATAGATATAAATAGATAGAGATAATATAATATATATGAACTATCATCAATCCCCAAATTTCTCAAAATGTAAAAGATACATGAAGGAAAAGTAAAAGGAAAATCGGGTCAACATGGAAGAAGGCCTAAATTCCCCCAATGCTTTGCATCGTCCCCAATATCAAAAAGCAAGATTATGACACATAGAAGAATGATGACACAAATAGAAGAAGTGCACAACGTATTTTCACGCCTATATCCAAGTACCTACAAGAGTAGAAAGGGTCCTCCAGGAAAGGCCACAAGCATTAGAAGAAAAGCACTAGGGAACATGAACAAACAAACAAACTAATCTATAGATGTAGAAGGAGGCACTACTCTAATCCTTATCAACTAGCAAATCATTTTATTCCTAATCTAGATCATTGTAGGGGGAAGGAGGATGAGCTTGAAAGGGAGGGATAGCAAGGGCAGTACCCTCTGATTCTCGTACAACAAGAGCCAAGGAAGAAGGCCCTTAGAGGTCTTCTTCACCGAGCTCTTATAAGGCGAAGGTCATCAATTTTATGAAAATCAAAGACAAAGTCAGGATATCATCCATCGAGTTGAACATACACTTCTCAAGATTTACATGTGTCAGCTTAGTGGGAGAAAGACAAGGAACCCAAGAGTCACTGCCGATCTCGAGAATAGGGGCAATGACCACCTCCAGGGAAGTAGGGGTTGCCTCCATCACAAGAGCGACGCAAGCCAAAGCATAACTAGACTCCAAAGAAGATGAACCTTTCTTATGACCATCACTCGAGGTGAGGTTATCCTCCAAATTACACTTCATCAAAGGATGTTGAATCCCCATAGAGGAAGCAAAAGTAGAGGAGGAACTAGAAGGAGCTACAAAGGACACCACCTTTGTGTTAGGCATGTCGACTAGCTATGAAAAAGGAGGAATGTTTGAAAGGGACATGAGAAGCGAAGGCTCTACTGAGGAAGCAATGAAGACCTGCACCCTTTTAGGGTGATGGACATCAAAACCCGTAAGAGGATCCATAAGCAGAAAAAAAGCAATGGGAACTAAAGCAAAGGACACAGAAGCAAGTGGAGCAATAGAAGAGAGAGGAACAGAGAGAACAAGATCCTCCTCGATCTTCTATGAGGCAGCATGCTCTTGAGCTAGAGCCTTTTGTTAGTGCGTATGCTCGCACATAAGCAGTTACGTTGGCTACAAGCATTAGAGGATGTGACCTGAGAAGATTCCAGAGGTTGTTGCACTCCATTGCAGGATCATCCTTCACAACCATTGCTGGTGGAAGGGTGGTCTTCTAAGTGGGAGTAGGGGGAGGAGGCACAGGAACAAAAATGGTGACGAAAGGAGAAATAGAGATAAGCGCCTCAGTAATAGGCCTCTTCCCATTTATTGCTGAGGAGCAGGTGGAGGAATAGTAGGAGGCCATGAAGGCTAAGACGTAGGAACCACCGCATAGGAATGCTTCCCCTTGCCATATAGGGTGGTTCGGGGAACCATGGGTAAAACAGGCAACCAGAAAGCTTGATGCTTCAACTTCCACCACATAGGTGCCTTTCCCTTTCCTATGTGAGGCACAAAAGTAGGAACTAAGGACACCACCAAAGGTTGGGAAGAATAAGCAAATGGTGCAGAAGATGAAAAATGGGAAGGCTCCAAAGATAAAGCAAGCTTCTTCTTCCCTTTTGATGGGGCAGAAGAAGTAGCTTGTTGTTGAGTGAGCATGGAAGCCTTCACAAAGACAACATACAAAAACATAAGAAAACTAGCTTTTGGAGTTGAGCCCCCAGTATTAAACTTGACATAAGCTCAATACAAAAGATCTCCCCTAGGAGGGAGGGGTCTGACTAGGGCAGGACAAAAGTGATCCAAAGAAAAGGCCCCACATGATACCAATGGTTTATAGCCAGTATCATGAACGACATGCATTGTACCCTCATGGGGGAATTTCAAACACTTATGGACAACAGAGTCAACCGCAATCATGGAAGCTAGCCACAAAATTCCTAGCTTTGCCCTAAATAGGTCAGACTCTGGAATCACTACAAATGAGACATCTAAAGCCTTGGGTCCTACACAAACCAAAATAGAGATATTACCTATAGGGGCAATGGAAAATCCATCATGAGTGCGAAGAGTGACTTGTGACTCATCGTAATTCTCCTTATGAAGACTGTGAATGAACAAGTCCTCCTTTGTGAGTACATTCATTCAGCTTGACAGATCAACCATAACACCAATCATGATGTTACCATTAATCTGGGTGGGAACATACAATGGAGAAGGTTCTTTATTGATGGAAGATTGTGTGAGGTGAAGGCTATATCAAGAACATCACTCACATTCTCTATAGGAGGAATATGAGTGAACGAGACCATATTCACATACTCAGATAGGACAAGATTGGAAGAAGTAGAATATTGCATAATCAAGTTAGTAGAATCAGAAGGAAATGGATCTACATATATATATACTTTGCTATTAGGCTTAGCCAAATATTTGTTAGGGTTTTTCTTCCACCCATTGAGACATATAGTCCCATTTTTTATGTGATCTTGAATCTCATGACGTAGGTGGATGCATCAATCGGTATCATGTCCATGCACTTGATGAAATTGGCAAAAATTTTGTGCATCATATCACTACAAATATGGCTCGAAAAGAGGTCATATTTCTGGTAATATAATTTTATCTCTTAACAACTTTTTCAAGATACTAGTATAGGACTTAGATAACTTTGTAAAAGATCTATTGCATCCTATATTTTTTCTTTTAGGAGCATAGACCATGTTTGCGATGGTCTTATTATTTCTTGAATCACCAAAAATTGACACTACTGACCACTTATATAGATGAGAGTATGAGGATGATCCCCCAAATTGAGCAATCGTCTACTGATACTCATGCAATGGTGCACACAAATGCACGAAGGAGGTGTACTTCATTAGGACAAACTTTTCTTGCAACAATTTATATAAGTTCCCAATGAAAACCTTTTGGACATTTGAATCAGGTAGAGGATAATAAATTTGAGAAAATAATGTATGATAATGAGAAATGAAATCAGTAACCTTTTCATCACCCCCCTGCTTACATTGGACGATATCAGTGAATGCCATCTTTAGCCCAATATTAGCCTAGAACTGTCTAAGGAATTGATTCACTAGTTGATCAAGCGAGAAAACATAATTATTCAATAAAGAACAATACCACTCAAGAGTAGCATCCTTATGAGAAAGTGGAAAAGGATTTTCCATCAGAGCATAATGGTGGAAGAAGTCAGTGCACATGGCATTGAAAACTGACACATGTGTCTGAGGGTCTCCACAACCACTATACTTCTCAAACTTAGGAATCTCCATCCCTTGAGGGATAGGAGTGTTTAAGATGGTAATAGACAAAGGACTATGACGAAAGAAGGGTTGGAACATGGGTTGATTTGAAGAAGAGCTAGCCAGGTTCACTAACTGGTTCTGCATTCATCCCATGTTTTGTAATAAAGCATTCAAGACGGGATCAGAAAATGAGGTAGGACCAAAGGAAATACCACCAAAACCACCAACCCCCATACCGATAGAGCCTCCAACACCAATACTAGTAGGAATTCCAGTATTACCACCAGAAGCAGAAGCATTATGGGTGGAATAATTGAAGCCTAAAGGTACCATGTTTACTTTGAAATCATGGGCCTAACCAACCATAGATGTAGTGTTGATAGAAGGACTGGTCTCAGACATACATACTAACACTTCGAGCATCAGGACTTCTAGCTATTTCTCAGTGATCTTGGAGCCAACATCTTGGGTAACACCCAAATTAGAATTATAGGCTGGGACATGAGTATCCACAATGTATGTGATACCTTGGAGAAGTTCTATACCTCTTTGATCCTTGTTAAACATGGCTCTCAATCTATTGAAAATAATAGCCACTTGGGTGAGACTTTTATCTTTTTCCAAATACTTCCCAAACTTCTCAAGCCTCCTTTCTAAGGGAAAGAGCTGCTCTGTAGGGACCTCAAGAGCAACGTCTTCCTCCATAGAAGAGGTGGAAGGAGAATCAAGGGGTAGGAATATGAGTGGATTCTTCCCCAAAGGGACTATAAAATCTAGTAGATATCCCTAAAACCAATTCTTCAAAAGAGGGACCGAAACTAACCTTAGATTCCATTCTTATGTGATGAAGAATTCTCCTGACAACAAATCTAAAGGTTGTAGATTGGGTCGTAAAGCTCATAAAATCTTCACAACACACTAATCTATAACACACCCAAGACCCAAGGGAAAAAAATTGAAACAAAGAAATGAAAAGGAAAGAGTTCACATCAGGTTCACCAAAATGTAGAGGGGATTCGCTAATTCCAAGTCTCTAAGACACAAAAGAGCCTAAAGGGAGAAAATTTCCCTCAACTACCTCAAGAATACCTCAAGCCTAACCAAAAGGGAATAGGTTGAAAAGGAATGGTAAACTAAGCTCTATTTTCTTTATGTTTTATGATGGAGGTTTTCGGGAAATGAGTGAGTAGACCTGGGAGGTCTCAAACTGTAAACTCACTGGCTCTCAGCCAGATGATGCTAGTGCGTGGGTTGGATAAAAGTGCACAAAATTTTCATCTCAAAGGAATGCTAGCGTCTCATATAGATAGAGAATAAGACTTACAAACTAAAACTCATAGGATGTGCTAACAACCCAAGATTTTTAGTTTGATAATTGAACAATTAATAAAGGAATGTATGAAATGAAAGGAAGCAACAAGAAGAATACTATAACTTAAAGAGAAGAATTATCTAATGAAAAAATGATGAGATAAAAGGAAGAAGAAGAGAAACTTATGGAAGGTTCAGTTCTCCCACAAGCTCCTCACAAACTCGTAAAGCAACAGTCCACTCTCCCTCAGAGATAGGAAGAGGACTTAGTATAAGACAAAAAATAATAACTCTAAAGCAAGAGTAGAGAAACTAATTTAGAACTCTATGCCCAATGGTTTAACTGTTATGACAGAGATATGTTCCTGAGAACAGTCGCATCATGAATCAATCCTACTAAGAGTAGACTCCTTCTCTTCCTGGTGGTCTTATCCAGTGAGCAAGAGTATTATGTGGTGACTCACGATTGATCAATAAATGATCACCTTTGCTCCCTTTTGAAAGTGTCATACCTAAACAATTTTGACTTCTCCCCTACAACCATCTATAGTCCTTATGCTACGGGATGAAAAACCTATTGTTGCAAGCTAATATTCTTTCTTGTTGCAAGATGTTAGTCTCATTCCTAAGGCATCCACATTATTAACAATCATAATTTAAACATAGAATCATACTAAATTCCATATACATTCATGTATTCATACAAACTTATATCAACATAACACATTCCCATTTCCACATACTTGAAACTGCTTAAAAGTAAATAAAAGACATATAAAAGATATATAAGGTCTTGGTAATGTCTTTAAAACTTAGCAGAATAAATGATAGAAGCATAAAAAAGTAAAAGGAAAACTAGCCATTAATTGAGCCCATCAAAAGAAATTAAGAATCCCAAAAGAGGGAATTCATACCAATCTTTTTTTGGACTTATTTTGTGTAAGGGAGATGGGGGTTTTGCATAGGTGGAAAGGGATCTGAGAACATACAAGAGGATTTTTATCTTAGATAAAAAAAAGACTCTAGGTTGGGTGTTGCACATTGTGCAGGGGAAACAATAAACAAAAGAGATAATTTTATTGTAGATTGCCTATTGGCGAGTGTTAGAATTGGGAGAGCATGTCAAAGGGGGTGTCACTTATGAAAAAATAGAGATTAAAGAGAGAATGAGGAGTGAAGAAAAGCTTATGAGTTGTTGGTGAAGTCTGTAACACGGTTCCAATATTCAAAAATGATTTTTTTTGAGATTTCAACTTGATTTTTAGTATTGTATTATGGGTAGATAAATTTTAATCCACCTGTATTCTTGTAGATGAAGGTGGGAACTTCAAATGTACAAATTTTTAGAGCAATTGTAAGATGTTTGCATATTTAAATTAAATTTCAAAAAGTGGTCTTTTAATAGTTTTTTGTGCACTTCTATGTATGTCAATTTTGGATTTTCCAATTGAATTGATAATTGGAGTAATAATTAAATTTCTTGGTAAAAGAATGAACATGTGTGAGATGAATTTGGAATTTTTTGGTTGCAAGGGTGGGTTTCTTGACAAGGTACCCCATCCTCGAGTTGCATCATGATATCAAGTAGATAAACCATCATAGCATAATATGATAAACTATAATAGTATAAAATGTTAATAATCACAATCAACCAATCATAGTATAAACATGTCCAAAGAGGAATATCACCACATATAGGTGTAAGATATGAATGAATTCACATGGAAATGTTATCAATCAGATATGCACCCTTTGTTAGATTTGCAGAAATCAAACTATCTGTTGAAACATGGAAACCCTTTTCAGATGTGGATGATCTATGTGAAAAGGGAATCTCTAGAGTGAGCTAGTTCTCTGAATGATGAATCCTATTCTAAGTGATTTTCTAGGAAAAGGGATAGAGAATATGACTAAAATTTAAAACTTATCTAATATGATTCCAAAGCTTAATGGTGACTTTGATATTCTACCCACAAACAGTCTTCAGAAGACAACAATGAATTCACAATCTCTCATGAACACCCAGTACATAATTGATTTGCATGAAGGTTTAGACTTAAACACAACATGCAACCTGCATTAAATGGACTTTTTGTATCAATCATCTACAATAATAGGACATGAAAAAGATCTGTAAATAGAATCACAATGTAGACATCACACTAAAACTGCAAATAGAGACAAAAATTGGAGATAGGAATGTTGCTATTATTGAACTGAAGGAGTATGCCAAAGTCTAAAACTGAGTACAAAAGTTTACAAGCTCTCAAAATGTGTATCAGAGCAAGAAACAATAATCTCAACTTAGAAAAACACTAATTTTTCTCAAGATATATCTCAAAACCCTAATCCAAGCTCAAGAAGAAAGCTCAAGGAAAAGCATAAAAAACTGCCCAAAAATGTGGCACAAAATTGGAAAAGTCACATTTTTTACATGTGCATGCTGAAAAGCACCTAAAAATAGGTTTTCTTTACTTTAAAAGCAAAAAAAACACCTTATCTCTTCACCATGAAGCTCAAATCTGACCAAGAGAAAAGTCAATCACCAATCTGCTAAAAATAACAAAGAAATAAAAAAATTTATAAAGCATTATTTTATTCTTGCTTTACAATGATTTGTAGATTTTAAATCTTCTCAATTTGACTATTTTTTGCAATTAATATTTTTGGAAAATCTTTGCAAAAATAATAAACTTATCTCTCCATTTACACTTTGATTTTTCTCAGAAAAAATCATAAAAATAATGGATATTATCCTCTCTCATAATTGATTTCTATAAAATCAATAAAACCAAAAACCAAGGCATATATCCCACCAAGGCCTTTATAAAGATAATGCATTACAACCACATCCTAAGAGACTTAGGCATATAGAAATGTCAACCACCATGATGCATTTTTTACTTAGACAATTATCATTTCTTAAAACTAAGGCAAAATAACTCCTAAGTCGAATTAGGGTTGGGGAAAACCCTAAGTAACAAAAATAAAGGATCCCTATCATTTCACATCTTTTTGAGAGTGAAGTCTTTGGAGAGAATGCCTCTACATGTTTCCGCCATGTGAGCTAGGGTTTCAGTTTTTTTAAGGAATCTCAAGCTCCATTGTTGTTGTCTCTGTCGAATTTTCACAAACTTTTGATGGTAAGCATATTCTTAAGCTCTATCGAGCTTTCTTGCTGTTATTTTGAACCATTTTTGCCTTAAGGTCGCGGCCATAGATGTGTTTTCTGAGACATCCCTTGTATCTTTGTGTTCTTCCTCACTGGTTGCCATGAGAGTGAGCTCGACCTTGCATTTGGAAGCTCTATGAGAGCTTGGTCATGGCACATTTCTCTTCTATAGGCCTATGATGGTAAGTTTTATTGTTCTTTTGTATTTATCTTGTTATTTTCTTCTTAAAACAAAAGATTATGAAAGCTTTATATTTCTACAAAAGGTCAATTTCCATTTGTAAACCTACAGGTCATCACACAGGCTGCGCCATGCTCATGCACAAAATGGGTGTTTTGGAACATTTTGGGCTCGACCCAATACCACATTACATGTATTTTGTATTTTTGGAACAAACCCTCATGTGGGTATATTGTATTTTGAAGAAAATAATGTGTACCTTTGATCTCTCCAAAGCTCGAGCTCAAGCTCGACCCACCATGATATTTTACTTTCTTTTGTAATTTCTATCAAAACCCCATAGTGGGTATATTGTATTTTGAAGAAAAACTGCATTTTGATACAAACCCTCATATGGGTATTTGTTATTTTGGAGAAATCTACATTTTAATTAAAATTCTCACATGAGCATTTTGTACTTCAAACACAAACTACATTTTTGAATTAAAACCCAATGTGGGTATGCTGAAAGTAATGAAGAATCTGGGTATCTTGTTACACATTCAAAACTGGAGTTTGACCCATGAGCATTTTCGATCTCTGTCAAAAAAACTTCGAAAAGCTTGTCTCTATGTAAGAATGGTTGCTCCACTTGTATTTCCAATTTACTGTATTCGCCTTTGATTGAAACCCTAGTTCGAGGGTATTTGACTGTCATCATTTGTTCACAAGGTTAAAACCCTAGCACTGGCATACTGCATAAGACATTGTATTGTATCTGCTTGAAACAACAAGGTAAAAATTCAAAAATCTGCAAAAATATGAATGTATTCTTCATGGGTATTACTGAAAGTATCAAAACATTATATTGAACACATTTTCCTTTTAAAAAAAAACCATCCTGCACACAGAAATTGATTTGAATCTGCAGATTGTTCGCCTGCCCTAGTCTCTTCTGCATTACTGTGACTCTCATACCACCTTATGTTGCTTCAGCTTACATCTTTTAAAGCTTCTTCATACTTTGTTAATCACTCTTCATTCTGGAAATGACTTTTATTTGTTGTACCTCCATTCAAAATACATGTTAAATGAGGAAACAAACCTTCAAAAATATTGCACTCTTGGACTGTCTCCCTCCACTCTCAACCAAAATGAAATTGGTTGTCTTCATTGTATCATCCTCTTCTCTTTAACAAACATACTGGCCACTGTATTTCGTACCTCAAATAAGTTGCCTCTTTCACCTCTTAATAGATGACTGCTTGCAAACAGAGATCCCTAAATAATGTCTTCCTATTTCTATTTTGAACTTTATACAAAGATCTCCTTGGCGAGACATAAAACAAGAAATTCAAAATTGTTTCTCACCTGTACTATGCATACATTGATTAGATGATATCACTACTCCCTACCTTGGCACTCTTCATGCATTTTTATGTTCCATTAAGAATAGGTTGTTCTATGAATTCATTCTCCTTTAAATCATTTGAGATTGATATATCAACTTCATTTAATGCAATACTTGCATTTAGACATTAGTGAGTACTTGTAAATCACCTGATGCTTGTCATCTTCCATTCAAATGATAATTTAAAGCTCTTTCACATGCTTCCATTATTGAATAGTGTATTTTCAATGAGGCATTATGTATGCTTTTTCACTATCACCATCATGAGCATGTATACTTGCTGTAATATTTGGAAACAAGATGCATAAACAACACCCATGGTAGCTAGATACAATTAGCGTGGAAATTTTAAATCTCCCAGTATGAAAATGATACTCTTCAATTGAAATGGCTGAGCTCATTAAGTCTACTGTCCACCTGTAGCTTTTAAAACAGTATGTTACTTGATTGTTATGAGTGAACAATAGGCTTAATTGCTTTAATAACTAAAATTTTGTTTTGCTCCTTCATGAATAGTTCGGATGAACATGATGATTGCATTCCTTCACTCAGCCCCATCTGTAATGTTTAAGGGGCAGCATGTCGAGCTCTACCCTTGTGGGAGCTCGTTTTACTCCACATGCTTTCATGTCTTCATAAGATGATCAGCTTCATGATTTCTCCTATACCTGCACAAGGAAACAAACAATGTTAGCATAAAAAATATATGATGTGGCACTCCATTTTCAACTCTTGTTTCCATGCACTTCACTTTTAGTTGATTCCATGTATTTCGAGGAGTGAATTATATTTTTGTTGGTAGAGCTTGTAGTATAGTTTATATCCCAAGCTCTTAATTGACCCCTTTCTCAATCTTTTGTAGGTACAGTTAGGAACGGAAGTAGAATGGAGCAAGCTTCAAACCATCAACTGAAGATCAAATATATGCAATGACGAATATGTTTTATGTTATCTACTTCTTCCTTTTTACCTTTAGTTGTAGAATTTACTTTTTGCAATGAATAAAATCAGCTAAAAACCATGGCTTGTGTGGATTCTTCAATTTTATTCTTTCATTTTTATTCTGAAAGAAATGCATCAAAAATGAAAATTTGTACCATCATTTGTATTCTTGCAATCAAATGAAACTTTGTAATGTGAATAGCATTATGAAATAAATGAAAGCAATTGATATGCTTAATCATTTGTATACTCAGTTTTGTACTCCATTTGATTTGTAAAGCCTTTGAGCAATACTTTTGAAACTCAAATTTCTCAAAAACACTTGCACAACTGGTACTTGATAAATATAGTGCAAACAACACTTAAAGCACATGCAAAATAATTGTACTTTCAATTTAAGCTATACAAAATTTAATCAGCTCCACCAATTGAGCTGTAGTGAAAAATTGGTAATAGGCAACACATGCCAACCATTAAGCATACAATACATACATAATCCATATACAATCAAGGTCTCAACTAAACACAACAGACATGGTTAGAGGCAAGTATCATGTTAGGCATAATATCCAATGGTATTAAGGATGATGATCTTAGAGGAAGATACAAAGTGTCATCCTAGTAGCCCAATAACTCTACAGGATTGGTTATGCATCCCTATCACCTTGTGAGAGTACCCAATTGACATCCATTGCATCAAAATGTGGCATGTGCTTAATGTATCACATTGAGCCTTTACAAGCACTCCAGGTACATGACCGAGTCAGTATCTTGGTTTATTTTAATCACCCCATAAATTTCTTTAATTATTACTTAATTAATAAATATACACATGTTGTAGCCTTGTAATCACTTCTAAATTCAAGAAAACATATATAGCCACTCCTTTCCTACACTCTATACCTCAAATCCTAAGTTCATCACACACAATCTCTATTTTAGTGTGGCACACAAATCAATACGCAAAATTGGAGTGTAACAATTTGAACATAAATTCAAATAAATATTAAATTAAAAAAATATTACTTAGGGATACTTCTTTCCCCTATTCTAAATCATTTGTGTACATTCAAAAGTTCATCGTTTCAATCACTATTGAGTGTGCATGGAAACCAATGCAACAACAATAAATATCATCATTTTAACATATATTAAATAGACATGAAATGCTAAACCATTTTAGAGATCATTTCTCCCACAAAATAATTTAGTCAAATAAAGGAGGAATTTCAAATTTTCTTTCTAATTTTTACACTCAAAACCATACAAATATACTATCCCCCATTGATGAATGCTTGAAATTATAGCATTTACAAAAAAAAGTCCAAAAAGTGAAAAACACCATTTTGATTCCTAAATGCACAACAATAATTTTTACACTAAAATTCACTTGTTATTATTTCTCAAAAAAATGAGATAACTGGACAAAAAAAACATTTTAAAATAATTTTAGCAATCATCACAACAAAATCCAAGGATTTTTTTAACTAAAAACAAACCCATATGTGACCACTTAAGTGGGCATGACATCCATTAATTGAAATAATAAAAAAATAAGAGAAAATAAGTGAAATACATTCCATTTGAATTACAATAAAATCACTTATTTCATTCACTTAAATCCAAGTTTGAGGAGCAAACTCACAATCCAATCACACATGCAATACCTTCCTTTGCAATCCAAGCAATCCAAAACCAAGCTCAAAAACTCCTTTCATCAAACAATTTCATCCAATTTTATAATTAGAGAGAGAGGGGGTTTGAGAGCCATTTGTGAAAATGAGGAAATGAATAATAAGAGTTAAAAAGACCCTTTTCCTTTATATCTATTTTCCCATTTTCCATTCTACCTTTTTTATTTTCATTTTCTCAATTAGTACTGTTATAAATTAAATCAAATCTTAAATTGTCTTTAATTTTAGAATAATAAATAATTAAGTTTAACTTATAAACAAGGGATATTTTAACTCACTAATTAATTCACATATGATTTCCAATGTAACTAAATAGTGATTCTTTTTTTTCTTTTCTAATTTCTCAATTCCTAAAATACGTCAAACATGATTAACATGCAATGATTCATCCATTGAAATATAAACAATGTAATGAGGGAATAGGTAATTACAACACACCACATATTTATGGTTTAGCCACAATACAAGTAGACTTTGGAATTTCCACCAATTTGAACTTAGGTTGAATCAAGGTATCATAAGACATATCTTGCACTTGATTTGAGTATAATAGAGGTTATCAAACACATTATCCTAAAGTGACATCTTTGATATAACCATCATTGGGGAAATAACCTAGACCTGAATACTCAAGTGGAGAAATAACCCTATACCTACACGCTTAATTCACACATCAAGCATACATACGCCATATATATAAAAAAATTGAAGTAACATAAAATAACCCAATATGGTACAACATCACATAAGTCATATAACCATCACAATTAGAATAGCTAAATATCAATATACATCATCTAAACATGGAAATATGATATCTGATAATCATCTAGATCATAATCAATAACATTCATCCACATAACATGTACATATATACATAAATAAAATACAACATGCTAATATCATTTAATAATCACATACATAATTATGATGCACATACAGATAATAATGGAATAAATCACTATGATAATCCAATCATAGAAAGCATAACACATGCATCTCAAGGTATATAACATAATTTGGATGCCAACACAACATTAATACATAAGGCCCTCAAACCTTTCATTTTCCAAATGGCATTATGAATGGCATACATCAAGTCCCTGTAAGAAACATATCATGACACCAAATAATACATCAACTACCATTCAGGGGAACACCATATCTAACATGTGAGTGGTCTACACGTGACATAAAATGCAATTAATACATCTCATAGGGAAACATGCCAAGTTACACATAATATCACAACATTTAACAAATCATCACATCCTCTACAAATAATCTATGACTAGCATGGTGTAGAACATCAAATGCATAATCAACCATCATAACCAAATCTATTAATAAAAATATTGATTTTAAAACACCAATAGACACTTAAAGAAACATACATATTGAAACATAAAAATGTGGTGACCCTAAGTTTAATTTCCAAACCCTAGGGTCAATTGGGGGCCATCATTTCTAATATTTCATTAGGATACAAATCAACAAGTTGTGTTTATTGACTTTCAACCTCCAAGGTGAGTCAATCAGACCAGAATCTACATATTTTTGAGTCTTAGGAATGAATTGGAAATGATCTTGATTGATTTCCCTAATTAGACTATATGACCTAATGTAATAAATGTAATTAACTGATAATTGATAAACATAAACAGTTAAGTTCTTGCAAATCTAGAAGGTGCAAACTAATGTGTACCTGCCCAAAAAAATTGGTTCTATTGTGCCTACAAAGACTGGGTGACTGGGTCTTTGTACGAGCATCTTTCTCAATTTTTGGGGTCCTCTCATGTCGAATCTAATCTTCTATTTTTTGCCCACCCCATTGTCGGAGTAACGTAAATAAGTTTTGAAGGTGGGTTTTTGTGTCTTGACAAGGTTGATGACAACAAATACAACAATGAAAAATGGATCTTTAAGCTCTCTTCAATCCACTTCAAATCTGCAACCTGCACATTCACAAAGAGGGAAAATGTTGTGCCATATAGGGGCTTTCCTCAGTTAAACCTCATGTAATTATTTTTACTTCCATAATTCCAATGCCAATGATAAACTAATAATGGAAAGGAAGGAAATGATGAATGAACACAATGCTGCAACTCACCACCCTTCAATAAATTTCTCAAAGGACTGAAGACATATGCATCACCTCAAGGATTTGGATCTTGCTTGATAGATTTTTGTGAATGCTTGAATGCTTGGAGACCTACAACAATGTTAGCCTTCATATAACATGAAAATGAATACACATAGAATTTGACATGATTTTGGATCTTGAATTGTTGTAATAAAGCTCTGATATGTTGCTCTTGACTTGCTCTTAACAATAGTATTTTCTCTTGAATGCATGTTAATGTCGCTTATATTTCAAATGATCAAAAGACTAGGTATTTATAGGTGTTTATCCAATTTCTCAAAAATTAGATTCCAAAAGCTAACACTTCATATTTGAATTTTGGATGTTAAAATGCCACCAATAACATATTTAAATTTAGGTCCCGACTAAGAAGGGGGACCCATTCACCCATGGGCGAATGGGTCTTGGCCCAAATTTCCAGGACACTCAAAGTTGGGGATAATTTAATGATTGGATGCATTTGTTTAATACTTGTCCTCGTTCAGAAAATGGTAAAAATTGGGCTTTGGAATGCATAATTTGGAAAATGAGAAGATTAATTAATTCCAATAAATTAGGGGGACTAAATATAGTGTGAAATTGTAAAGGTATACAATTTTCCACGCTACATTTAGCCCCCACTTTAGTGAGAGTATGAAATTATGCTTAGAATCACACTAAATTAGAGAAATATATTTCAAGAGGGGTCCAACTATCCAAATGTTAGAGAGATAGTATGACTCAGGATCAAGGAGGGTGATCAAGCCCCCAGGATCTAAGATCCCATGACACCTCAACATAGGCACAAAGGAACACACATGTATGATATACAACAATATAACAACACTAACATACAATGCCAACCTGAAATGAAAAGAAAAAGGGGATGGAATAGCAAGTTGTATTATGCTATGTGTCCATACAAAAGGTGTTCATGACTCATTCCATAGCAAAGTTTAATATTTTCTAGGTGAATCATAAACTAGAAGGTGCACAGTCTAGTGAAGTCTTCTTTTCACTAGGTGAGCCCCCAAGATAGAATGGGAAAGATACTAAGTCTACAACGTGTACCCATAACAAGGTGGCTAAATGAGAAACACACACTAGGTCTAAAAGGTGTTCCAAACCATACCAATAGTTATACTTCCTGATAACCTTGATAAGGTACCATAAAATGATAAAACAATTATGCCAATGCTACACTAGATTCAAATCCTATGAATAGAGTGAAGCGGAATAATGCCAATGTCAATACATCACTAAGTTTAGCCCTTGTGAACAAAGTGAAGCAAAAATAATGCCAATTTATGCCTTCAATTTAAAGAAATTGTAAAACACCATGTTATGAGCAATTTCTTTAAAGTAAAAAAATAATAAATGTCATGAAACAAAAGATCACAATAGCTTATTCAGAAAGAGTTATGTCGATGATATGCTTCCAAAAAAAGCTACATAATGATAAGGGGTTTCCCCCAACATGGATAGGTACACTGAGGGATCCACAGATTTGTGGTAGTATACATTTTTGATAAAATAATATAGTAGAGCTTGGAACTACCATCATTCCCCAAATACTCATGGAACAACAAACACTAAGGAGTAATGATACATGGGGAGAGAAAATAAAGAAGCTTTTGGGTCAACATGGAAGAGACATAAATGTCTCAATGCCTTGCATTGTCCCTAAAAGAAAAATACAAGACAAAAAGAAAAAACAAAGTTTATAACATATAGAAGAATGGAGATACAAATAGAAGAATGTCATGTAAGATTTGTTTCCATTGTATCCTTGCACCAACCGAGCAACAACGGCCATCCAAAGAAAACTCACAATAATAAAGATACTCCAAGTAGCATGGCACAAGAGATCACATCACATGTGATAAAACACAAAGAACATATGAAACAAACATAAAGGAGTAGGTCACATGCAAGCCGACCTAAAGCAGGTTGTCTGCATCCCAATCTTGCTCATCATAAATGGAAGGCAGATAACTAGATAAAGGGAATACAACAAGTGTCATACTAGGATCATCTCTAGGTGCAACACGCGGTGAGACACTCTCATCAACAGGATCATTGTGATTTCCCCCATCTAAATTTATTTGCTTTGAAAATAAAACATTAAGCTCATTATGTACCTCCTCATCAATTTTAGCAATCTCATCGTCATCATCCAAATTGATCACAATGGGAGGTTTTATGACAATTGCACTTGAATTCTCTTGTTTGAATTCTTGTTTTAGATCTATGTCTTGTTTTGGTGGAAGTTGGATTTATTCTTGAGTTTTTTCCATGGGTGTTAGATTATCATGCACTATTTTATTCTTTTCTTCCAACTGACGAGCTATAGAAAGACGTCTTTTCCTACGCTCTTTAGCAGTTCATTTTTTTTGCATGATTTTCAAGTTGTGAAGGTGTAGGAGTGGGTTTATCAACCATTGGTTTCTTTTATTCCCTTAATGGAGGAGTTGAAGGAACCACCAAGGGTTTGGAAACCACTATCTCTTTAGGTTTATAAACTTGTTTTATATTTGGAGGCACAAAAGGGATCATTTGATTGTCTCTTGGTCTCTTATAGGAGATGGGTGGAGGAATTGAAGTATTCTTATCTTGATTACTTGGGAGGTTTTTTGGCTCATTCATAGGTTTAGCCATGATGGGTTGGGGAGAAGGAACAACCATAGACCTATCACCTTTAAACGTTGCTAAGAGATAATTCTGCTATGCGCTTTGCCTTGAACTTTTGATAGGACTTGAAAAATAAATCTTCACGAGGCTTTATAGGGTCCATAAGTTGAGGCCAAAATAAATCCAATGAAAAATTCCCACGAGAAGAAAAAGGATTAAACCCACTATGGTGCACTGTAAATATCTCACTTCCAAAAGGAAACTTTATGCACTTGTGAATAACCTCGACAGGACGACATTCATGGAGTGTAGCCATGAATAACCTAGCTTCACACGAAATTGGTCCAACGATGGGATGATGGAAAATGAGGCATCTAACTATTTAGGTTCAACTTTGAGAGGAAAAGTGATGGAACCTATCGTAGGGTGAGAAAAACCATCATGAATTTTTATCCATGCTTTCGATTGTTCATAGGTATCTTGATAAAGCTCATGCACAAACAAGAATTCCTCAGTGATCACATTCTCTACACATGTGAGATCAATAAGTATTCCTTGTACATGTTTGTTATTGATATGACCAGCAATGTAGAGAGGACCATCAAACACATGTCTAAGTGCATCATCATTAGAGAAAGCAATGTCAAGTAGCATAGCGGTTTTATTCCTACATGGTTGCACATCCACAAAACCAACCATTGTTATAGACCATCTTCATTACTAATGTAATCATTAGTGATGTCATTTGGTGTATCAATATTCATTGCATAATTCTTAACATCACAAGCTTGCACAAAGTTGGTTGAATGGTTAGGCATAGGTTTGGTAAAGATTTGCAAGTTCTGGTTAGGTGTGACAATAGATTTATTCCCTTGATCATTAACACCACCCAACTGGTTGTGATTAGAATCAACGAGGTCTTGAGCTTGATGTTTAAGATGCATGCATCATTGTATATCATGTCCACTTGTGCGATGATATTGACAAAAGGCATTTGGATTGAAGTGTGGCGGTAGAGGTTTGGTGGTATCCACTAGTCTAACAAGAGGCAATCGAATGAGGTTTTTACTCAAAAGTTGCAATAAAATTGAATGGAGGGAATTAGGAAAAGGGGTAAATTGTCTCTCTTTTGTTTAGAATTGGTATGGTTTTAGACTTATTACAACAACTTGAGGCTCGACATGATTTGTTTGGGATGGATTTATCTTTATAAAGTTCTTGTTTGGTTTCTTGAAAGGTTGGTAATTATTTTGATGTACGGTTCACATTTTTCAACATGAGCTGATGAAGATGCTTGTTCATACTTACTAAATGAATTCTAATAGTCACAAAGTGTCATACACAAGCTTATAAAGGATGGAAATTTTTGAAAGAGGATTTTTTCTCTTATTTCCTTCTACAAATTGTTAGTGAACATTCTTTGGATTTCTGCATAAGGAATAGTTAGATTGACTTGTGATAATATCAACTGATAGCGAGTTATGAAGTGTATAACCTTTTCATCTTGATTTTGTTTACTTCTCATTAAATTAGCTATGTTGATCTTGGGACCAATGTTGACTTGGAAATGATTGAGGAAACATCAACAAGCTCTTTGAATGAGTGAATTGAATTATTGGGCAATGAGAAAAACCATTCCAAGGCCACGTCTTTCAATGATCTAGGAAAAATTTTAGCTAGCAGATTATCCTCAAAAATAAAGTCACTACACATGGCAGTATATGATGTTATGTGGTTGCTAGAGTCCCCTTTACCATTGCACTTGTCAAATTGGGGGATCTCTATGTTTAGAGGAATTTTTGTTGTCAAAGTCTCAAGTAGCAATGGGCTCTTTGCAATGTATTGTGGTGGTTTTCCATTTTGGTTTTGGTTCATGGTTGATATTTTTGTTGGAGTGATGTTACATTTTGTAAAAGTTGGATTATGACAGAATCATTGTTTGACATGTTTTGGGAATGGGGTGAATATGGTGGAATGGTGTATGTATTTGGTGGGATACTATGTTGTGAAGTTATGAGTGGGGATGGTTCTTGGGGTGTTACATGTGAAGATCCAAAACCAAGAGGATTTCCATTGGAAAAACCTATTGTTGAATTTATGCCAAGTGTTGGTTGTATTGTTGAAGCAACAGTTGGATTTGTGTATGTAGGAATAGAGGCTATAGTGGTAGGGAGGGAGACTTGAATTCCTCCTTGACTTTGGATGTATCTCAAAGCTTGAGCGTGACTAACCATTGTAGATATATTATATCATCAACAATATGGGCTAGGCTATGCATAACCTCTAATCATTGGGCATCTCCAATCCATTTCCTAATGTTTTCAATTATGAGAACCACTGTACCAATGAAGTATCTGGTACTCATGAAGTTTTGAATTTTTTCTAGGTCCTTGTCTAGCTTTCTCAGTCTTTCCTCAAAAACATGGGAAACCATGGTCTCAAAATCTGTAAAGGTAGGGTGCTTGTAAGGTCATCATTAGAATGGTAATGTCATGAATAGAGTCCAATATGGGTTGAGTATTGATGACATTTGTCATGAAGGAGTTAGAAAACTCATGATCCACAACAGATGTAGAACCAATGTAGGATGCCATGAGTCTAGAACTACGCCTCACTAAAGTATTAGCAATAGGACACTAGGTCATGAAACCCATACGAGTTCCAAAACACTTAATTATACCCAATATGAACACTAAACTAACAATCAAACACAACAAAATAGATAGAAACAATGATCAAACAACAGGAGCAAACAAAAAACATAGTAACAAAGATCTGTGGAAATTTTTTTCTAGAAATGCACATGATAGGGTCACCCAAGGGCATTTGAGTCTTGGTCAAAGGTTCTGAAAGTTCCAAGTTTGATTGTGTAATACACTATTTAACAATGTTGATTCTACTTGCAAATAGTTGAAACAGTAAATAATTTTCCAAAATATGCTTAATGTATTCCAATTTGAAGCAAACATGCAAGTATGCATTGATATTGAAGATTTTTTAACACCTTTGAATGCGATTGTAGATCCAAAATGTAACAATTGACTAATTGTAATATACATAACCCAAAAAATAATATTTTTTAATACAAATTTTAACCCTAATAATGCACTTTCTTTCACCAAATGAACTATATGCAAAATGCTCTATAACATGCAATTGTGAATATCAAAAAGAGATCTACAAGTACAAGCACACTGAGCAGATAGAGACAAGAAATTATGAAAAATATTATTGATGTACTTGTACCAGGAAAGGGTTTCCTAAGGGCGACTGGGTCCTTGTACAAGGTTATGAAAATTGAAAAACTGAATGTTTAGATTTATGTTTAAGATTGTTATTCCTATTTGCAAATAGGTTGTACAATGACTATTTTTCTAAAATTTTCTAATGAAATATAAATGTAAATGTATGAAATTTTTGGGAAAAATGACACTTTTTTTAATGTAATTTTAAAATGAAAATCTGATCTAAATGACTGAAATTCACCCTAATGCAAGCTATGATACAATATTTTTGGATTTTTATAACTTTATGATGCAATATGTAACCCTAAATGAGAAATACAAAATAGAATAATCCAAAACCTAGATCTAGGGTTTGAAAGACTACCAAATCATAAAGATATGATGTCAAATGTCAGGTTCACCAAAATGAAACATAAAAATGTGCTGACCCTAAGTATAATTTCCAAAACTTAGGATCAATTGGGAGCCATCATTTCTAATATTTCATTAGGATACAAATCAACAAGGTGTATTAATTGACTTTCAACCTCCAAGGTGAGTTAATCAGACCTAGATCTGCATCTTTTTGAGTCTTAGGAATGAATTGGAAATGATCTTGATTAATTTCCCTTATTAGACTATATGACCTAATACATTAAATATAATTAACCAATAACTGATAAATGGAAACAATCAAGTTTCGATAGATTTGGAAGGTGCAAATTGATGTGTACCTGCCCAAAAAAATTGGTCCTGATGTGTCTACAAAGATTGGGTCACCCCTAGGCGACTAGGTCTTTGTAGGGGTGTCTTTCTCAATTTATGGGCTCCTCTAGTGTTGGATCTAAGTTTTTTTTTGCCTACCCCACTGTAGGAGTGTTGTAAATAAATTTTGTAGGTGAGTTTTGGTGTCTTGACAAGGTTGATGACAACAAATGTAACAATATAAAATGGACCTTTAAGCTCTCTTCAACCCACTTCAAACCTGTAACTTGCACATTCACAAAGAGGGAAAATGTTGTGTCATATAGGGACTTGCCTCAGCCAAACCCTGTGTAATTGTTCCCACTTCCACTATGGTAATGTCAATGATAAATCGATAATGGAAAGGAAGGAAATGATGAATGAACACAATACTGCAACTCACCACCCTTCAATGGCTTTCTTGAAGGATTGAAGACATACACATCACCTCGAGGATTTGGATCCTACTTGATATATTTTCTTGAATGCTTGGAGACCTACAACAATGTTAGCCTTCACATAACATGAACATGAACACACATAGAATTTGACATGATGTTGGATCTTGAATTATTGTTACATAAAGTTCTAATATGCTACTCTTGGTTTGCTCTTGACAATAGTATTTTCTCTTGAATGCGTGTTAATGTTGCTTAGATTTCAAATGATCAAAAGACTAGGTATTTATAGGTTTTTATCCAATTTCCCAAAAATTAGATTTCAAAATCTGACACTTCATATTTGTATTTTGGATGTTAAAATATCACCAATAACATAGTTGAATTTGGGTCCTAGCTAAGAAGGGGGACCCGATCCCCCATGGGCGAATGGGTTCTAGCCCAAATTTCTAGGACAATCAAAGTCAGGGACACGTTAATGATTGGATTCATTTGTTTAATACTTGTCCTCCAGAAAATGGTAAAAATTAGGCTTCAAATGCATAATTTAGAAAATTAGAAGCTTAATTAAGTCCAATAAATTAGTGGGACCAAATATAGTGTGAAATTGTAAAGGTATACAATGTTCTACACTACACATATAAGCATGACCTATACATCCCATGATACATAGTAAAAAATATAATTCCAATAATAGCCAATTCAACACACAAATGTGTGGGAATTATAGAAAAGGATAGAGGATATAATGTTATTTGCATACCAAAAACAAAATGAAACAACTATGGAGAGAATATAATTATTTATGACTTTGTTGTATAAATAAGAGAATAGTGTTTGATTCTTTGAGGCAATAATAATTTCTAGTAATGGATATACAACTATGGGAACTATTACGTGTATTACATGTATCCTAGAATAGAAAAATGAGGCATTTGGAATAGAAAGTGAGTTATTTTTAATTATTAATACTCAAAGAGAGGTATTTAGAAGAATATAAGGAATTTTCTTTTAGGAATGATTAAACCATGCAAATTAGAAAATAGAATGACTATTATTTATATGAATAACAATAAAGTGGTGATTTAGAAGTAGAAATACAAATTACATAAATGGAGTTTTTTTTAGATCTTATAATTTAAAGTTAGTTTAGAATACTAATGTTGAATTTATTATTCATACAAGGATGATTTTAAAAAATGATAGGATGTTAACATGACAATTAAGAGATAAGTGTGACCATGATTCAATTTGCTAAGATGAAAGCAATAAAGTGCTAGAAACACAAAATTAAGTAGGAAACATCCATCTAAAAATGATAAATCACAAAAAATATTTGATTGGCACTTCAATTAGGAGATAAATATAGGATAGGATAAAATGGGCGTTATAACATGTTATAAATAAATGAATTCCAAAACATGTGCAATCCATAAAGTTAAAATTATAGGGTATACCATTTTTGACATTACACTTCCAAAGCCTAAAGTTAGTATTATTGAATCTCTTGATCTTCATTATATACATGTTTTATATTCTCTATTCCTAAAAAATAAGATCACACACTCCCATTCAATCAAGGATTGATAAATACCCACTCTTCCTATAAATATAACAAATTGGCCAAGCACTAATTTGAAAAAAAGGGAAATACAATTAGTTCCTATTTAATTTGAAGAGAGAAAAAATGTAAGTAAGCTAGACCTAAAATAATTTTAGTATAGTAAAAAAATACATACACAAGATATACCTCAATAAAACCTTCATAAAGGAAAGCCTATCCTCCAAAGCACACCTGGATGTATTAATATTTAAATAATATTATAATACACTCAATAAGTTACAATGCTTCAATGGAGATCAATACTCTATATTTAGAGGAATTATATTAGCATAACCATACATGAAAATAACCATACAAACTCCATCCCAAGCCCTCAATATATAGGTCAAAAAGATTTAGGAAACTTAGGAAACCATCTATGGTTTCTTAAAACAATGTGCCAAGACTTCGTCCAATTAGTCCAAGTTAGACCTATGTGTCCCCCTCTAAGATTAACTCCTCACAAGATAGAGTGTAACTCCTAAATTGATTATTTTATTGGGAGTTACTTGTGATTAATTATGTGATGCATGTAAAAGAGTGATTATAAGAAGTTACAAAGTGGAGTATGAATATTGAGCATCATTATGATGTGTAAGAAGCATCTATGACATTCAAGAGGTATACAAAAAACATATTTGACGATGCACAAGAAGTTGGTTATAATTTTTAGACTCTAGTAGTTGTTATTTTATTCTTTAGTGGGTTATTTTCATCATCTAGTGAAGCTAGATACCCAAGTTCATGAGAAAAGTATTGAAGGTTCTATAAAGATTCTTGTAACTTTTATACATGTGTCACGAGGTCTCCTTCCTTGTTGACTACCTAGCTCATGGTTTTAGTTGATTTTTTTGGGAAACCATTTATGGTTTTCTGGATGTATTTGCCTATATATTGGAGCTTTATGAAGGAGAGAAAGAGAGAAGTTTGTTATTATTGAAATATTATGCTTTCAAATTTCCTCTAGAGGAGCATGATGTTGATCTCCATGTTAAGGCTTTGAGCTTGCATGTTTATTGTAACTAGTTATTTTTACTAGACATGATACATTAGTTTGGTGGTTTGGAGGGTGGAATTTTTTACTTGCAATAGTTTTTTGTATATATTGATATCTCTTTTTTTATATCTATGTTTTTTTCCTTTCTTATCTCATTCTTATTTATAAAATATTGATTTATATACTATTTTTCTTGTTTTTCTTTATGGGAATAGTTTATGTGTGCTTATATCAGGCTTTTATTGAGTAAATCTTATAGTATTGGAGGTGCATACATTGATTTTTTCCTATTACTAAATATTAGAGTCATATATTAGCTATAGGAGTTATCTTCTTGAGTGGATAGGGGTCGTTGTTTTCACAATTACGTAATCATTTAATCTTTATTTGTCAACCCAAGGGTGTCTAAAGCTATCTGCGGCAAGAGCTGGATCAGTTTTTGGGGGTTTTGTTGTAGGTCCATTTTTTCAGGATCGGTTCGGAGTTGTTCCTTCCTTATCGAAAGTGGCTTTACACTATTCTATGTTATTCTTCTAACTTGTTTCTTACTTAACTTCTTCTAAAGATTTAAACCAGAATTACTCCAAAATAGAAAATGTGTAAATATAGGTCATATTCCAAGTTAAATCAGAGCATGAGAATGGAGGACTAACTTAATCTAATTTGCAAGAAAATAAGAATCGAACATTTACTCACATGCAAGATCTAACTAATTGATAGAATTTAAATCTAATTTAAAAAAAACACTACTCCAATCCTCATTCATCCAATCTAATGAGTAATAATTCCTGCTTTGCTCATATTCCATTAAGAACATAATCATTTATCAATGCTGAATTCACCATCTTATCTGCAATCTAATTAACTGGAAAGTGAACTGAAAGGGCTCTATTTAGTTAACACAGTAATCGAAATAAAGATTTCAATGATAGATTTGAGATTTATTCTAACATTAAACTGATGAAATGATTTCAATTTAAAGCAAGAATGAAGAAGAGCTATTTAACTAATAGGATCACCTTCCTTCATGTTGTGTAGTTTTCGCACACACGCCCCGCTGAAGGCAGGGACCCTCTTTTGCTTTGGTTTTGATGTCTTGGCCCTTTCATTTTGAGGTTTTATCTTACTTTGGCATGTGCTAAAATGTTTACTTTGATTGCCTTGGTGATTCCCCCTAAGTTATTCTTTGAAGATCTTTAATTTTGAGCCAAGTTCGGGTTTTCACTGAAGTTCGGGACTTTCCATCCCTTCCGGATTTTCCCAGATCCTGCTCGGACTCCGGCTGTACACTGTGATTCGGAGATTTTCAGTCTTCGCAAAATTCCGCGTGGGCCGGATTTTTTTGGATTTCATCCTGTTGTCAAGTTCCCGGGTTTTCTGATTGTCTTGTCGATTGCATTTAATGTCGTTTGTACCTTTGGCAAGCGATGTATTTAATTGATTACAGATTATTATTATGCCATTATGCTTATTGCTTGTCATTATTTGAGCTGAGGAGTGCATTCTTGCGAGTGTTGAATTTGGATTTGAGGTGTTTGATTTGTGAATCATTCGATTTGGATGTGATTTCTTGTGCATTCTTGCCCTTGTTCTTTGTGGACGCCATTGAATTTCGCATCTACTAATTCTGGGATCGATTTTCGCTTCACAATGGTATGTTTTCAATTTCCTTGCTTTGAATTGATGATTACAAATAGCTCTTTGAAGTTATAAAGCTTATTTGGGTTTGATTCTCTGCATTATTGGAACATTTTCGTGACTAGGGTTGTGTAGCATTGTCTGATTTATGGTCTTCCAAGTAGGTCTCGAGTTTGTCTATTTCTTTGCATTGAGAGGGGTCGTGCTCAGGAAGTCATGATTTTTCCTTAGTAAGGCTTTGGCAGTCAAAGTATTTAATTCTGAGCTCGTCTGTGCTTTAATGGCGGATCTGTGGGGTTTGAAACCTAGGGCAATACCATTCCACCTTATTTCACTGTAAAACAGACCTAGAATGCAAAGAAATCTTTGGAAGGTCCATGCCTAACTTTCCCTAAGCTTAAATCATTGAAATTCATGATTAATCTGATGTTGTGAGTGAAATCGTGATTTTACGTCGTTGTTCGGGTTTCGTCCTCAGTCCAGGATTTTTCGTTCCCTCGGGACAATCCACCTCTAGCGGATTTTCCCAATCTCCTTGGTTTTTTCGGAATCCACTAACATTTTTAGAGTTTCATATATTTCACAGATTTCCGTTAACCCCGGATTTTCTCGATCTCCGTCATTTTCCCGATTTCCTTTGAGTTCCCGGAATCTGCATTGCTTTCAGAATTTTACCTTATCCACGGATTTTCGTTGACTCTGGATTTTCTTGAAGTCCTTGGTTCCCTATTTTTTTCGGATTTGCAAAGTGTCTTTGCCTTCGCGGAAATCCGTCTCTGGCGGATTTTCTCAAAATTTGGTGGAATGTAAGGAAATATGGGGTAGCATGATGTGTTAGTGATTTTCAATGCATTTTATTATTAATTCATGCTATTTTATGATCTCCTATGTGGATCATTGGCTAGTAATGATCAGATTTAATTGTTAGTAGGTTTTTTCATAACTATTCTGCTGGAATCCGTATGGCCCGAAATTTTTCAAAATTCCTCTTTGGCTCAGATTTCGCGGGTGGCCTTGAAACCCGAAGTTTATCAAGAGCATTTTATATGAATTGTAATAACACCTTGATTGCATGAGGTTCATTCTAACAGTGTTCTAATGGATTAACTTTCCCTTCCCATGGTTTTTACTATGCTCTTTGTTGAGTGCAGGCTGAATCTAGCAAGGCAGCAACCAGGTCTTCAATGTCTGATGCAGAAAAGATTAAGATGGACATTAAGAGCAAGATCCTTGAGAGTAAGATCACTTTTGTCTAGTCAGAAGTGACTGATACAAATGTTGGCCTTTGGGATCATGAGGAATTTAAAGAAAGAATGGTGGCCGAGGATCTTCCCTTGGTGACTACAAGAATGAAAGAATCGGGCTTGTCCCATGTAGCTGGTTTCCCTTCTACGGTGCAGTGTTATGAGCTGGTCCTTGAGTGTGCCAGGCACTATGATCAGGACACATAGAGAATAATTGGTCCTCAAGGAAGAGTTGTAGCGAATCTCAACCCTGTTTCCATTGCCCAAACTTTTGATATGCCAAACAGATCTCATGTGGTGGGATTCAACATAAAGGAAACTCGGGAGTTCTACAATGAACAAATTGTGAAGTCACAACAGCTTATCAATTCTTGGTTGGAGAAGCCCAAGTCACACTACTCCAAGTTGCCTAAGCAGTTATTTAGAGTAAAGTTCAGGGAGTATTATGATGCCATCACTCTTCTCAGCAGGGTGGTTGGATTGAAGAATGTTGGCATGTTTGAGAATTGGATGTGCCATGTGATTGTGAGGATGGAGCAAGAAAAGATTAACTACCATTGGGCAGGGGTCATTTGTGAAGTAATTCATGAGCAGTTTTCCAATGTGTTGCAAACAAAGACCTTCACAATGACTTCATATTTGGTCTATGCACTTGCAAGATTCCGCCCCTACAAAGGATTGAGTACAAGGGGCACCTTCGGACAGGATATCATCTATGAGGTTTATCCTCAGTTGCATCTAGGGAGCTCGAGCTATAGGAGGGTGAATGATGCATTCACCATGCATATCACTAGATTGCTTCAAGGTGTAGAAAATGTGAGAATTTTAGATCAAGCAAAGGAACTCGTCAAGAAATATGGGGCATGGTTTATTCAGTTCCCAACTTTCTCCTATATTCGGATTGATGGGTACCAGAGAGCCCCATACAGACTTCCAAGATACCCTATTGATCACATCATACTTCTGGAAGTCACTAGACAGATATGTGACTTTGATGCCATTGTCAAGAGTGACAAACATAAGACTGGTTTTGGTGGAGATCTCCCATTAAGGATTAGCACTGGAGAGGCTTGTCCTCCCATTGGTTTTGCCCAGGCTTCAAAAGAAGAAATGTGCACTCTTGGCCTATCTTTCCACTCCAAGAGATCCAGGTTTGATATCACAGGAGAGACCCAAAAGAAGGCCAATAGAGAGTATAGCCATAAGGTTGATTTGGAAGATTACTGGGCCAATTGTAGTGATGAATTTGAAGTCAGAAAGAAGAAGTTTTCTCGCCTCCCAGTTGAATTAGTATGTTTGTACAATGTGAGGGCAGTCCCAGACCAACATGACGATGATGGAAACTTGATCTAGGATCATGCTTATGAGGCAATAAAAGACAAACCAATTGGTGATGTGGATTGGTTAGAAGAGGAAAAGACAGAATTAAAACAGTTGATGGATCCAGTTATTAAATTCACCAAGATGTGGCTAAAGCATAAGCTTTGGGAGCTGGAAAATGAGGGAGTGAAATGTACCTATGAGCTAATGGGAGATTTAGATCCTCACTCCACCTTTGAAGAATTGACCAGGCAGGATCCTAAAGGCAAGGGTAAGTTGGATTCCCCTTTCAAGATCAAGATAAAGGGTGTTCAAGAGGAGGAAGTCCAGGAAGCTGAAAAACAGAGAAAGCCAAAGGCTAAGAAGAGAACAAGGACTAAGAAGTCTGGACAGAAAGAGACTGAAGGGTAGAATCCTAAGGTTGATGATCCTGTACCCAAGAGGAGAAGAATCATAAAGTTTTCAAAGAAGGCAGGCTCCAAAGCAGGAGAGGAAGAGGCTACCCCGCTAGTGGTAAATGTTGAAAGTTCAGAGGAGAAGGCCAAGGTGTATACAAGGAGGTCTAAGACTTCTTCTCCCAAGGATAGTGTGCCTAAGGTTGATCTCCCTCCGGTGGTTTCTCATGAGGAGCAGCATGATGATGAGCCTTCCGCTCATGAAGCTCAAAGCAAACCAGGTGAGTCAGAGAGTGTTGAGGATCATCCGGATACTAAGGGAGAGGAGTTTCATGAGGGTGATCTTCATAGTGCAGAAGCAAAAATTGAAAAGGTAATGCAATCTCCTTTGGTAGCTTATGCAGAGTCACCTGTTGGAACTGAGGAGGTTAGATCACCGCCAGTAGAGGAGGAGACAGGGAAGATTCCATCACCTGTACAAGAAGAAGAACATGCTAAAGAAAAAGAAAGCAAGACGGAGGAAACTCCTGAAAAATGGAATTTGAGTGAAGAAGAACCTAAAAGTCAACAAGAAGAGGAGAAATAGGGTAAGGTGCAGTTGGAATCCACTGTCCCTAGTTGGTTGGACAAGGAGATAAGGAGAAAACAAGTTGTTGTGGAAGATAGTCCACCGAATTGGGATGAACTACTAGCCAAAATTGGAAAGGATAAAGGTAAAAAGAAGGCTAGGGTGATTTCAAGGATTGAAAGGGATGAAGCTCATAATAGAGTTGTTCACATTGCCACCACTGCTCTAGATAAAAACAAAGATGATGTGGCTGGAAAGGATTACAATGTTCAGACTTTCAATCTAGGGCCTACATCCGTTGAGCAGGATATTAAGGATTATGAGGGGTCTAGTGCAGTCATCTTGGGCAGATTGAGGAAAGAAATAAAGACTAAGCAGGAGCTAAAGAAAGAAAATGAGAATCTTAGTAAGTGCTTGGAAGATTTGATGACGCCCTTGCAGTCTATTAATCCTTCAGTTTCTGCTACAAATCCTCTACCTCAAGAGACCATTACCGAGCTGGAAAAGATGAAGGCTTCCACTCTTGCTACTATGAATTGGTTGCAAGGAGTTCAAACCAAAGGTAATGAGGCCATTAAGGAGATTTTGTCAACTGGGAAGGATGTTGTAAGGACAACTGATTGGTTGAAGGAAGTGTTAGCACAGGATAAGGAAGATATAGATCTCTTGTTGCAGAAAACCAAAACTATCATGGAGTACACTAGGGAATGGCTAATAAGTGATAAAATTCTTCCTTCCTCTGGAGCTGCTCAACCTTGGGAGTGGTTTGAGGTGCTGCAAATTAGGCAAAAGGTTTTGAGAAATATCTACAAGCAGAGGAGGTAGATTGATGATACCCTAGCTGATGTATACAATGGCTCCATTGCCTTTTTTGAGATTATGATGGGGAGAAGGAAGATTTCCCCTAAATATTTGAGTTTGGAACAATTGAGGAAGTGGTGGCATGATGTTTATGCCCCAATTAATGAGGATTCCATTTCTGAGCACCAGTTAGATGATGCAGCCACCTACATTGTTGTCATTGACAAATACCTGACTTATAAGGTGGATTGGGATAAGTCAGTGAAACAGTCAAGGGAAGAAATTGCATCAATTGAGAGATGACTTAGGGTTTTTCCTTTACCACCTATGGCCGACTTGGATAGGGTGCTTTTGAAAGTTCATGAGATGATGGATCGGAATAAAGACAAAGGGGAAGATAGTTAGTGATTGGCTGCATCGAGATTTGTGCTTCCCTATTATTTTGCCATGCATTGGTCCGAGTTGCATTGGAGATCCCAGGCCGACCTGGATGAAGTTCATGCATTTAATGCATATTTTATTTCATTTTGAATTTCTCTTGGATGACTTGTTGTGCATTATTATTATTTGTAAAATCTTATCTAGGCCGGCATGTTTTGGGGGTTCTATAAATGTGGCATTTTGCCTCTTTTATAAGGGTTAAGAAGTTGTAGATGTAGTAAAATAGAGAGCTAGTTAAGAGTGAATTAGTAGAGCAAGGAGTTAGCAAGTAGTTGTTCTCAAGAAAATATTGTAACAGAAAGCTGGAATTGTTGCTACAGTGGATAATTTGATGCAAGTAATGACATTGTGATTTGGTGCCATACTTGTGTTCTTCTTATCTTGCATGGTTCTTGTTATTCTATCTTTAAAATTGCTTTGAGGAGGTTAATATCTAGATTAGATTTGATTCAATGATGTTTATGGTTTGATATTTGAAGTGTTGTAGCAATCCCTGGTCCATACTTTTCACAACCAACTGATTGTTAGTTGCTTTGCAAAGTTAGCCTGGACTTTTATATTCATTGTGCTTAGTTCAATTGTGAGGGTTTATTCATTTCAATTGCTAAAGGGTTGTTTGAATGAATGTTCATGATTTGAAAATCTTAACACCTTAGAAGATTGCATTGTTTCTATAAGATTGTAGATCCATCTGGGTCAAGTAGAAATCAGTTTTGAGGGATTGGTCCATTTCGAGTGTTGGTCATTTTCATTGTTAATCTTAGGTTTAATATTAAGTTTAGAAATCTCTTTGAAACCCTTATATTTTGTTATTTCTTTGATTATTGGGTTAAATTTAGGATTGAAGTATCATTATATTGTTAGATCTGATAAATTGAGATTCAGTATTTTGCTTGTAGTAAGGTTCCATTGTGATTACCAGATTACCAGCATTTTCACATTTATCACTGAGTTGTTTATGCATTGTCAAGACCTGACATTAGAGACCTTGGGGTTATCTCTTGAGGCTTGCTGATAGAGATTTACCTTTCAAGTGAGATAGGATATTATATTCTATCTGAGTTGTTGCTGTGAAGAAAACATCATCAACACTTCAAAAGAGAGGGCCTTGCTCTGCCTCTGGAGGGATCTTAACACATATATGATCAACTTCTTGTTTTATTCCATCAAATTTCCCAAAGAGGGATGAAAGTACAAGGTTTCAGTGAAGAACTAAGAAATGAAAAATAGAAACTAATACAATCTACTACCGAATTAACTTGAGACTAGATATAAATATCCTTCTCTTATTTTAAAATAGGGAAAAGCAGGAAATTAAATTAACTCCAATCTATTAAAGATATTCTAGAGCATAGAGAAAACAATCGTGGAGATCTCATGATCATCTTCAGTTGATGTCGAGTAGAACTTTAGAGCTAGAATACATGCTTAGTTGGAATTGTTGTTTGGTTGACAAGTAACTCGGTCGAAGATGTTGAGTCATGAAAAGTTAGCCACCCATCTCATTTGAATAGTAACCAGTTAACACTTGATTCTGATACATAAATGCTTCTTCCAGTTATGCATTAAATACACACCATCATGAAACAATCACACATTAAATACCATTTCAATCATGCATTTAACAAAAATAAGTATTTATATAAAACATTCATATTCGAAGTTCTTATGCATAATTAAGTTCATATTTGAAGTATATAAAAGATAATATCATAAGTTCTTAAGCCAAACATAAAGTATCAAGTGTTAATCTTTTAAAATATATGAAGTCCTTAGAAAGCCTCATCATCCTCCCCCTCCTACTCATAACCATGTCCTCATGGTTACAAATTGATGACATCAGGGATGTCCTTGTTAATCTTTTCTATCCATAAAGCACAGTCAAAGACTCCCCCTCTGTATTCTTCTGCTGACCTATGTTTCTTGGTGAAGCCATTGTTTTGTTCTAGTTTCTCATACCAAGATTTCAAGACTTCAGCTGGTATTTTGTCTGGTGCATTTATTTTTGGTGTGGGCATGATGATGATGGGGATCCTAAACCTCATCCCAACCCAAAATTCTTATTGTTGGTGTATCAAAATGATTACATGTCTTACCCTGGTCAAACTCCATTTGATGCTATTTGGGTTGATGGGCTCTCTCTCTTCAGTGGTTCTAGAATCGAGTTAAATCTCTCAATGCATGCTTGGAGAGCCACTAGTGTTAATGTTCCTTCCACATTTTGGAAGCATGGTATACTCTTCAATAAATTAGACTTATAAAATAGGCACAACATCATTGAGCCTAGCCACTGATATGAATTTATTAATATACTCCATTGCATTAGGTGTCTCTCCCCTGATGGGAAGACCATACCTTTTTTAGGCGTCTTTGTATTCTTCCATTCTCTTTCTCCATTCTATTTGATTTTGTAATAAAGAGACAAACCACCTGATCCATAGCTCCCCAACATAAATGTTAAGAAGTGAGTCATCTATATCACCCATGACGAAAGCATGTTGGTAGAATTCACACATTTGATTCTAAACATTTGGATGACTGTTAAAATATGCTTAAAGGAAAGCATTATCAGTCCAGAAATCCAGAGGTCTTTTCAATACCATTTGGTTTAATTTCCACTTCAAAAACATCTCCCTAAGGAACAAACCATACATCCTTGAAGGTTTTTTGGTTGCTACAAGTGCAAAGGCAATAGCCATAGCTTAAGCTAGTCTACTTTCTACTTCATCTTTTTCCTTGGTAATTTCTTTTATCTTATCCTAAAGCTATTTATTGAGTTGTTTATACTTCATAGCAATAAGTGAAAGATACCTTGGCCCTATAGCTTTTCCTTGATTTTTTCCTTTGGTGGAGGTAAATAGAGTCACTTAGAAGATGGATATTCAGTCTACTCTAGTTTTGTTGTTTTAGGAGTTGCTCGCTGCCTTCTTTCCATTTCTTCTTTTAACCCTTGAATTTCACTATCTTTTTGCTCACACTGCTCAGTCATCTTAGCTAGATCTTCTTTTACATTTTCCAGTTGTGTAAACAGGTGGTTTGTGTCTTGTTGCATTTTTTACCTCAATTTTTCCATTTCAATTTCAGATTTTGACATCTCTTCATCTCTTTGTTTCAATTTCATTTTCAATAGCATATTCTGCATTTTAAATTCTTCTACTTATCTCTCCAACCTTGATAATTTCAATGCAAATTAAATTTGTCTTTCTTCTTCTTTTCTCGGATTTAAATCACTATATGTTTCTTCTAGTTGTTCCATGGGCTATTTTCCTTCTCCGTGGACAAATATTTCTTCCATTTGTTTGCTAAATTGAGTTGGGGAACTAAAAACATTAGGAATTTGGACTTTAACTTCTTTTTCTCCTAAGGGAGATTATTGAGCAGCAAAAGGGCTCCCTTCATGAACTATAGGGCTTGGAATAGATGTTTCCTTAAATGGGGAACTAGAGAATAACCCCATGGAGTTGTTTTTTGGTGATTGAGAACCTCCTTCTTTTTCAACCTCATCTACCTTAGATTCTTCAACTTGAATTATGGGAGGAGATTTCTGAGCTTTTCTCTTCCTTCATCTTTTTAATTTCTTTTCTTCCTTAGGTTTTTCTAATTTTTCAGCTTGTTTTCTCTTTTTCAAATTTTCCTCCTTTCTAGTTCCCTTTTTCCTTTTAGGGCTTTCTTTTTCAATTTCAGTCTCTTCTGAGGTTTTTATCTCCTTCGCTTTCCTTTTCTTAGAAGGTGTTGTTTCCTCAAGGTCTTGTTTTCTAGGCTTTCTTTCAGATTTTTCCCTAATTTCCTTCGAGCTCTTACCCTTCTCTATTTTTAGAGTTCTAGTTATGAGGGTTTTGTATTTTCCCAAAGTTTCACCCTCGGTGTGCATAAAAAATTGTATCCATTTTTCTTCATCATTAGGTTTTTGCATGAAATGATGCTTAACAATTAAGTGCATTAAACCATGATGCGTAATCCTACTTTCTTTCTCTTTACACCTCATTTCCATGTCACTAGCTTGTGAAAATAATAATGCACGTAAATTTATCCTTACCTCTGGTTTAGTTCTTCCATGGAAAATATAGATAAGTAGTCGAAGAGTTGGCCCTAAGACTGTAGCAAACCGACCTTCGCAGGTGAAGTACTTCGTCAAGTAGTGAACAATTGACAACCAGGGTTCCTGAAGACTTCCTCTGTCAATGCCCTTGTTTTTACCCTTGTGAATTTGAAATATAGGCAAAGGTTCTGGGTCAACATGAAAAATTTCAAGTTCTTTTAAGTCATATTGACCTCTTTTCACAATTTTTCCCTCAGCTGGAATCCCAGATAATGCACTTATAACAATTGTGGACACTTCAATTGCTTCTCCTCTTACAACAGTGAAGCTGAGGTGGAAATTCCTTACAAATTCCTGAATTATGTCCCATTCATACCCTTCATATTTGAGTATAAGCTCCAACCAGCTTGCTTGTTGTAACCACCTTCTAGTTCCACTTTCAATGATGGCTTCCTTCAATTCAACCATTCTTTTATAGCCCATTTTTACTAACTGGAGACTTCACAAATTCAAGATTGGAAAAACATAGAAATTGAGATGTTATAGAAATAAAAATAGGTTGCTTCCTCTTGTGAATGAAGATGAAATGATTTAAAATTGCCTCTATACTGGGACATTAAATTTCTTTTACTTGCCATTAAGTTCAGTTTACATGCAGTAATCTTCACACTCCTGAAACATCTTGCCAACTAAATTGTTTTAAATTTTGTTGGTGAAAGGTGGTGAAAGTACATTTATTGATGTTGACGTACAAATCACTTAGATCTAAAACAATCACCTCATAATCATTACTTGACAACTGATGTCACCTCACAATCTAACTACTTAATAAATTACAATTAGATTTTAACTGAATGACATGACCTTTTTAAACAATTATATGATAAATAATTAAATGAATTTAAAATTTCAAAAAATAAATGCATTATATAAACACTTACCCTATTGGTGTGAAATTATATTGATTTGATCGGTGACATCTAACAACGGAGTTTGTTGGAACAATCTTTGCTTTTTCCAAAAAGGATCAAAATATGTCAAAGTTCCTCAGATTGTATGATGTACTCAATCATAGTTAATAAATATAACACACTGAGCTCAACCCTTGTGGGAGCCCAATTCTTCCACATGCTATAATATTAAACCATGAAAATCTGAAATATTAAATGAACCTATACCTGCACAGTCAACAAACTAGTAGCAAAATAACAAAGCTAAAAGCTTCCAATGACATATGAATTTTTCTTCCTGCTTTTGAATGTTGTGGGTTGTTTCAACTATCAACTGATCATTAATAACTTAGAGTGATCATAATTTTTTCTCTTAAGATCTTCTTTAACTACCGAAAATAATTGATCGAGAGTAATCAAGAGCTATCAAGAGTTGAATTAACTTGAACATTAAACCAAGGTTCCATCAAGAGCCATCAGGATCTCTTTGGTTTAGTAAGGAACAATCAAAATCTATCCAAATCTGTACCTACAAGAGACAAGAAGGGTAGAATTTTTATTTTCTTTAATCATTTTTTGGAAGGTGAACTGCCATTTATGGTTTCAATTTACCTTCTTTATTCATGGCAACTGAATAATATTTAACAACAAGACACTTCACCTAAAGAAGAGAAATGTTCCTTAGTAAAATTTTCTATCCTTGATTGAAGTTTAGTTGTAAATTCTTCTATTGATGTTGGTTTATGATAAAGCCTAAGCCTATATCCATTTACTAGCATTGTCCTTCTTTATCCATCAATAGGTATTAACTGGACAGCTCCATTATCAAAAACTTCCTTAATCTCATATGGTCCAAGCCATCTGGTATGTAATTTACCTTTGAATTCTTGAAACCGTGAATCAAACAGTAATGCCCAATCTCTTACAGTAAAATGTTTACTGTGAATATTCTTGTCATGCCATTGTTTCCTTTGATTTTGAATGATCTTTGTTTGATGTAAGGATTCCATCCTCATTGCATCTAACCTATTCAATTGCAACACTCTACTTTTATGTGTTTTAGTCAAATTTATACCCACTTTTAAAGTTGTTCTAAGTGTCTCAAGTTCAAATTCTATAGGAAGAATAGGTGTCTTCCCATAAACTAATTCATATGGAGAAAACCCTATGGTTGTCTTCCATATTGTGTTGTATGCCCAAACAACTTTTGTCAATCTATCAGACCAATCACTTTTTCGAGATGAAACTATTTTTGTGAGTATATTCTCAAGTTCTCTATTAGTCACCTCTACCTGCCCATTTACTTGAGGATGGTATGGTGATGACTTTCTATGTTGAATTTGATATCTCTAAAGAAATGCTTGAAGCATTAAAGACATAAATTGTGGCCCTTGATCTAATACAAGTGTTCTAGGCGCTCCATACCTCTGTAAGATTTTTTTGTATAAGAAATTTGCAACTCTTTCTTCTTTAGTAGCCGGTTCGCTTTGACATCCGCCCATTTAGTAAGATAATCAATACATATAAGGATGTAATGATTTAATTTTGATGGTGGATCTATGGGACCAAAAAAATCAATTCCCCACTTCTCAAATGGTTCCAAGGAAACTTGTGTTTGAAGTGGCAGTTTTGTAGAACGTGTAGGTTTTCCCATTCTCTGACATTGATCACAATGTTTGATGTAGTGAGTTGCATCCCTAGTCATTGTTGGCCAAAAATATCCTGTTCCCAAAATCTTATATACTGTTCTCACTATGGAATAATTTCCTACACCTGGATCATCATGGCATGCCTTCAAGATATCATAAACATCTATTTCCTATACACATCTTCTCATGACATGATCTAGACACATCTTAAACGGCAAACCATTAATCCATTTAAACCTGGAACTTTCTCTAACTAATCTCTTTTGTTGCTTAGATGAAAAATAAGGACATTTCCTAGTTACTAAATAATTAGCAATATTGACAAACCAAGGTGATTGAATTGATATAGCAAATAGGTGTTCATTGGGAAATGCATCTTCAATTAGTTCACTATTCCCTTGTAAAACATCCTGGACAAATAGTCAGCCATGACATTAACTTTACTTGGTTTATCAACAATCGTTATATCAAATTCTTGCAATAATAATAACCATTGAATGATACATCCTCCCACCATAGCTTTATTCATTAGGTATCGAATAGCTACATGGTTTGTATGTACAAAAGTCTTATAACCAGTAATATAATGTCTAAATTTGTTAATAGCATACACAACTGCTAAAAATTCCTTTCCAGTAGTGGTGTAATTTTGTTCAGCTAGGTTAAGATTTTTACTTATATAATAAATGGCATGCATCGCTCTTGATTCATCCTTATGTCCAAGAACTGCTCTGATCACAAAATTAGAGGCATCTACATTTATGTCAAAAAGGTTCACCCTAGACTGGCCCAACTATGGTAGGTGTGATTGTTAAGGCCTATTTAATATCCTCAAAGGATTGTTGACATATTGCAGTCCAAAGAAATTCTAAATCTTTCTTTAATAAATTAAACAAAGGACTTGCAATTTTTCTAAACCCTTCTATAAACCTTCTATAATAACCAGCATGTCCTAAAAAGCTTCTCACTTCAGTTTGGCTTCGAGTTACTGGTATCTTTAGAATAATCTCAATTTTCTTAGGGTATACCTTAATTCCTTCTTTTGATACATGATGTCCTAACACAATTCCTTTAGTCATCATTAATAGACTTTTCTCAGTGTTTAATAACAACCTATGGCCTTTGCACCTATTCAAAACTTGGTTCAGATTATTCAAATATTTTTCATAAGTTTTACCATGGACTATAAAATCATCCATGTATACTTCCGCACATGTTAAATTTGTAAAAATAGAAAGAACAACATGTTGGAAGGTATCAAGTGCATTACATAGTCCAAAAGGAAAGACTCTATAAGCAAAGATACCCCATGGGAAAGTAAATGTTGTTTTATCTTGATCTTCTAAAGCTACCTGAATTTGGTTGTATCCACTAAAACCATCAAGAAAAGAAAAGTAACTACTGCCTAATAAGTTATCTGATACTTGGTCAACAAAAGGTAGTGGAAAATAATCTCTCTTAGTAGCCTTGTTCAATTCTCTATAATCCACACATACTCTCCATTTACCATTTTTCTTAGGCACTATGACTAGTGGAGAAACCCATTGACTATCTAAAATAAGATAGATGAATCCTACCTGAAACAATTTTGCTATTTCTAACTTCACAATATCTCTTAGTGCAGGGTTAATCCTTCTCTGAGCTTGCCTTATAGGTTTAACATCCCTCTCATGTTCTTATAATCCCAAGCAAATGCTTCAGTATTCTTTTCTAAAATTTATTTTAGATCATCTTCTTGTTTAGTTGATAAGGAAGCATTAATGAGTAAGGACTTATCTGTCTGTACTAAGATTTGCTTGGTCTTGTTTTCAAGAGTGGAGGGTTCTCCAATCAAAGTATTTATATGATAAGGATGTGGAAAAATTTGATGGATTAATTGGCTATGATTTGAATTAGAATTCATGATATTAGTTAAAGGGTAGTGATCTTGATCATCAATAACATCATGAACTTCAAGGTTTCCTTCTTCCTCGTCCATACATTCTTGATATTGTTCTACATGCTCTATCAATGTTACCATAGCAAGTTCTTGAACCTCATCATCTTCTGAATTAAAATCATCAATCCAACTGTGATTTGTTGTGTCCTCAACACACATGCCCTATTTGAAATGGGGACCCTCTGCCCTTCGCCTTGCCGGTTCATTTTGTTGCCACCTTTTTTTTGTGTGCCCCCTACTTTTGTGTCCCAAATGGTCAGTGAGCCCTAAAAGTGTCATCTCAACTTGACCATGTTTCACCCCCCCTCAAGTTTTCTAAGTTTTATGTCTTTGTGGGGACCCCTTGGCACTTTGCCTCTACCGACGTCCCTCGAGCTCTGCGGGCCCGAGCTTCCTTATTGTCACCTTATCGCGGAGGGATGCCTTCCTTTCATCGTCCAACCATCACAAAACTACATAAGTTATGAGAGATTCATCAACCCTTTTGGTTCCATGCCCGCGGGACTTCGTCCCCAAGGCGTTGTTCATAATTAGCTGATTACAAACGACTTCCTGGCCACAGCTTTCTGGCGCCCAGGCCCCGTCCTATTACTTGCCCCTAAAAACCCGCTTGAAAATTCCAAAGTTCGAGATGGTATCAAACCCCGCCTAGTGGATGTCCAATGGCAAAAATTTGTTTGCATCCTGCCATTTTGGGCAGCCTTCACAACTCGAAAACTCGACCTTCGAACCTCGCCCCTTTTCTCATCATGCAACATTGTTCATGTTGTTTCAAATGGTCATATTCCAAGTGCCCTTTGAGTCCCAATTGGCAGACCTCCGTCTGCAGGTCACCGCGGTGACATCCTCATTTCTTATGGTGTTTGAGCAACTACCCTTCGCCCTCCGGCTCTCGACTTCCTCGCGGATGTCAAACCAAAATGCCAAAGTTTGAAGTGATAAATGTTTGGCAGGTTGTCCCCCACGGACCTTCATCATCTAAATTCTACCCCATCCCAACCGTTTCGAAGAGAGAACTGCCCCCATCCTTCCGTTGCCTGGGGCCTGATCCTCTATTTTCCTATGAGCTTCCCAAATGAAACAAATAAAACATGGAGGCCAAGTCCTTGGTTAGATCTGATCCCTCGACTTGCCCTTGTCATACTTCTGCATGTATTCCGTTGTTTCAAATGACAATCTCCTCGCGGACATCTGCCCCTTCTAGCCCAAGATGCCCCAAATGTCAAGATGTGATATCAACCGCCCTCCGAGGTCGCAGGTCCCACCAACCAGAACTCTGCCCTCGTAAGTCATCTCACTGCAGCTATTTCAAATGACAAACCTCAAATGATAGAACTCCTCTCAGGTTTCGATCGCCCAAGGAGTGACCCAAATTCCTTCCAATCACCAAACCAACTTTTTCCCACGTGCTAAAATAGGGAAATCCCCTTAGTGGACTCCTTAAAGTGACCAAATCTGAGGGCAGGTCAAGACAGGTGAGCTGTCGTGCCCCATTTTCTGTCCCTCTAGCAATAACTTTAAAACAGCCATCCGACCAGGGAAGTCCGACCCCTGGGACCCGAATCATCCAAACTCCCTCCTGTGAACTGCTAATGACAACTTGGATTATATGTTAGATTTATCAAATGTTAGATTATCCAATCTAAATCCATCTATAGGGATTTGGCTAATGTTTACATGCTTTCATGCTTGATTGTGCTCACCACTCCTTTATCTACAAAATATATGGAATCGGGTGCAGGACCTTTGGGAGTCGCCGTGGAGAAAGAAAAAGGAAAGAAAATAGGTAAGGCATCCCGCAGGAAAGAAGATAAGGATCAGATGAAATATCAGTTCCAAGGAGAACCATTGAAATCCAAAGTCACCACTGAGTGGAAGGAGGTCTCTAACACAAACATCAAACACATAGACATTGATGAATTCAAGCAAAGGGTCAGGATCCACCCTACGACGGAGAATGCAAGACTAATCTGAAGCAGTGGGCTAGCTAAGGTTGTGGACTTCCCTCCTACTCTTGTCGCCCCTAAACTAGTAATGGCTTGCAGGGAGGCATACTAGCCGAAGACCCAAACCATAGTGGACGGGGATGGAAATATTTTAGCCAACATGTTTGCCAAGGCAATAAAAAAGATGTTTCATATCCCTACCTTCGAGGAGATGGAGATACCAACCATAAGTGATGGTAAGGCAATGTGGGGGGAGGACCCACACAAATGTAAGAAGCTCATAAATTATTTTTGGCTGAAGGAGAAGAGGGGCAGTGCTGCCAAGGTTCCCCAAGAACTGTTTCGAAGTGATTTTTATGAAGATTACCATGATTTGGTAACAATGTTAAGCATGGTAAGGGGCCTTCCAACTGCTGCCTATTTCCAAGAGTGGATGGTCTACTTCATAGAAGAGATCCTCTGAGGTGAGGTCATGTTCTATTGGGCAAGGATAATTAGTGATTGCTTCCATGAGCAGTTTATGGCTATCAAGAAGACCTCCAAATTCTACATGAAATATTATTTGGTTTACTCGTTGGTCAAACAAAGGCAATACAATGGCTTGTTTAGAGCTCCAGATGAGGAACCTGGTAGGGAGCTAAAATTTTATGACAAATACCCCCAACTACAATACAGGAACTTCAAGAAGGATTATTGCAGGGTCAATGATGCTTTCATAGGTCATATCATCAAGTTTCCCGGGGGTGAGTTTGAGAGGCGAGTCTCCCACAACATCAACACTTTCCTGAAACAATTTTTTTTTTGTTCATCCAATATCCAAAATTTACATATATTCATGCAAAAGGCTTCTTAGAAAGAACAAACAAGTTGCCTCGATATCCTAATGATCAGATAATATTGTTGGAGCTCTCACGGTAGTTGCAGCATGTGCACACCCTCTTGAGCGGCAAACATAAGGCAGGGATTCCTTATCCCCTCTACTTCGACCAAGGGTTATACGAACTCCATACCTCTCATTGTGTCGACAATTCAAAGGAGTTGGCCGAATACCATTTGAGAATCCACACTTCCCAGCCACAGATGGATCCCTATGGCCATATAAAGAATATGCTTGGACCTGAATATGCCCTTCTACATAGTGTTGAGGATTTCAAGGCTAATTGCAAAGATGACAATGAGGTGCAGATGAGGCATTATATGAGGATGACTACATACTTCCTAATGAAGGTCAATTTGTTCCCAATGTCTGATCAAGTGGAAGAAGATGAAAGAAAGATCACGGATCCCTGGTATAATGCAGTTGCTAATTTTCCACTACCATTGATTGATTGGGATGAGAAAGAGGTTGACGACCTCAACATTCTAACCAAGCCCATCAAGGCTCAAACAAAATAATTTTTTGATGGGAAGGTTGCCAAATTGAAACAACAAGAGGTCACTTTGACCTATGAGGGCCTTAAGGAAGAACCTACAAGTGAAACCAATAGTGGGACAACTGTTGCCCCATCATGGGAGACTTTGAAATCCCCTCTAGTTACTAGGTCAAGAAAAAGAAAAGAAACTAATGAGCAATAGCCTAATCCAAAGGTGTATGCAAGAAAGGCCTCAGAAAGTGAACCTTCCAAGAAACATAAGAGTTCAGGCAGCGTCACAAAGATGCCTATTATTCAAGAAGATCTGCTCCATGAGGGAGAGGAAATGGAGGCTGAACAACCAAAATCTCCACCTTCCAGCTCCACTGTTGCTGCTCCTTCGCCCCTTTCTCAAGCGTTAGTTGCTACTTCCCTGCCTACGGTGGATATCTCGGTCCACCTTGCCTCTTCTTCACCTACTAGACAGGTCGTAATGATTGACTCTTCTTCCGCCACCACCTCTCCACTCTCTTCCACTTCCATGTCTCTGACCACATCTCTCTCATTCATAACAATAACGATGCCCATGCCCACACTCTTGCTTCTAGAGGCATTCTCTCAACATATGCAGAAGGTTCCTATGGAGCTTTTTGAAGTCTTGATGAACCTGGATATATAGGTTGCCTTGGCGCAGATCCTTGCTAGTATCCCCACCTCCACTCTTCCAACTGAAACACCCAAAATGAAAGCCACAATGGAAATATCTGAGGAGTGGGAATGACAAGAGAAGGAAACCACAAAGTCATTGGAGGAAGAAGTGAACAACTACCATGAACACCTAGAGCACCAACATTTACAAATTGATAAGGTAGTCCGTGAAGGAGAGGAAACCAAGTCCTCTGAGGGTGGTGAAGAAAAAGATGATGGCACCAAATATATCGTAGAAACCTTTGATGCAGACCAAGAAGAAGAGCTATATCGACAATTAAAGGATGTTGGAGAGGAAGTGGAAAGACCACCTCCTGAAGAAGAAAAAGAAATCTAGTGATAGAAAGGAAGAGGACACCGAACTTCCAATTGGGGAGCAAGAAGAAATCCCTAAACATGGTAAAGGGGTGCCTCTCTCAGAAGGGCAGTAGGAACAAGAAAAGAAACAACAAGAAGATGTGCCACCTCAACGTAAGGAGGAGGAGAGTAAAGAAGAAGATAAGCCCCAAGAAGAGCCTCATGCTAACAAGAGTCCTGAGGCAAAGCAACCCGAGGAACATGGGCATGAACAAGAGAAGGAAGAAAAGGATATTGAAGGGGAGGAAAGCCCCAAGGAATGCATGCCCACCAAGTCACCCATCAAACACACAGTGTTCATCTAAGACTCTGATGAAGAAGAATGAGAAGACACAAGGATGAAATAGGATGCTCCTGATGATAAAGAGATTGAAGTCAAAGGTGACGAAGAAGAAGGTGAGCGTGAACCACCCAAGGAAAAGTCTCAGATGCTTGAGTGGCTAGAAAAGCAACTGGAGAAGAAAGCTCCTACTCCAAGATATCCAAAAGCAAGGTTAGAGGTCATCTTGGCCCGGGCTCAAATCAACACCAAGAAAGAGAAGAAGCCCAAAGTTAGATCCAAGCTGACAATGGATGTTTTTGGATCTAAGACCATGTAGGTAGCCATGCCGGTGGTGGTAGAAGAAGGGGTAAGCTACAACGTCTCCACCATCAACTTGGGGACAACTTATAGAAAGTAGAAAATTGATCATCTCCAAGATTTTGTTACCACAGTGGTGCATTTGATACAAAAGGATAAGGTCTCCAGGGAGGAGCTAAAGGCACAGCTGGCTGATTTGACAACCTAGATTCAACAATGGTCGTCAGCGGAGGAGCTTCCCACCACATCCTTGACATCACCATAGCTATTGTCCGAGGAACAAATTGATAAACTCAAAAAGAGGAAGAACTATACTAAGACCATGGAAGATTGGTTCTGACAAGTCATGTATGTTGGAAATAAGGGCATCAATCGTGTTGTCAAGACAACAAATAAATTCTAGGAAGTCCAAAAATCCCTTGAGGGCACGAGGAAGTTCTGCATTCACTTCCTAGGGATATATGAATCCACCTACCCTAAGATTGAGGCTATCCTAAATTTGCCTCAGAAAACATAGGAAAAAGAGTTTGCATTCGCAAAACACGATCACTAGCTGGTTGAAATATGGAAGATGGACTTTGACCATAGAAAGGAGATCATGGAATATGTGCTCCACAAGGTGGAGCCTAACATTGATTGGACAGGGGATGTTAAGACTGATTGTATCTAGTATCTAAAGTTAATGATAGGTTATGATGTTCCCACCGTCGAGATTGATCCAGAAAAGATAAAGCCTTATTTCCATAAGAAGATGGAAGATGGAATGTTAGGTGAGCTCACCACAGATTTCATGAATTTTGCTGCTCGGGCTCTTGCCCAATCTGAACACGTGAGGGACAATACTACCAAGTATGATGAAGATTGGGATACGCTCACAGAATGATCCAAGTAGTGGAACTACCAAGTGCTCCAATCCAACATAATGGAGGTTGACAAGCTCCAGGCATTAATACACAAGCTTAAGGAGTATGCCACATTGAAGAAGCAAGAAGGAAACCCAATCATTGATGACAAGCTCTTCATGGAATAGTTGTAGCAAATAAAATCAACAAGAAGACAAAATGCTACAATGTTGCCACCAGAGGACAAAATAGGGAAGAGACAAAGATGTAATTTTAAATTGTAATATATTTGGGGGTAGGTGAAACCCTATTTTGTAGTGAATCTTGGCCACATAATGCAAATCAATCTTGGCCATTCATTTTTCTTTTTGAACACTATAAATAGGGGGTCTCCTCTCATTTTTAGGAGATAGTTGAGTTGTTGTAAAGACATGCTGCATAAATTTTAATAGAAATTCATTGGATTTGGTGGATTCCTAAGTTTTTGTGCATGTTTCATGATTCATCTCCCATAATTAGTTGATTTAGATAGATTTACTTTTTTGTTCTTTATGGTTTTAAATTACTTTAGTAGATTAGTTGATGTTGTTCAATGGTTGTGAATATTTATGTTGTGTTGATGACTTTCTTGTCCATACTTTTTGTTGTTGATGGTGAATAGTTGTGTAAAGTTAGTCTTGACATAAACTAAAGCTGCTCTTAAACTTATATCTTTTATTCATGCATGTTTATGGTGAATGAATGGTTGAACATTTGTAGTCCTTAGAAGCTTGCACAAGTTTTATGATACTGGGAGTTAATCTGGTTAAGTGAAACTATGTTTTGAGGAAGCTATCCACAGTAGAACCCTCCATGATCATTGTTCATTATAGAAGTTTAGATCCAGGAACCTCTTCTCTTCCTTGCCCTTTTTTTTTTTTTAATAAGTGACCTATGTTAAGGTTCATTGCACATTGTAAAGCCAAATATTAAGATAAAATAGGAGTCTATGATTTTTGTTCAAACCTACAGCTAACTGCACTCTAGCTTCCCATCTTAGAAACTACATTTCAAGATTCATCTCGCATCCAGCTACGTAAGTCCAACTTGTAATTCTAGCAAATCATATGAAACAATTGAGGTATTCCAAGCACTATCAAGACTTGGCATTAGAGACCTTGGGATAGTGTTATGCAATATGATTGTGGAAGATTGTCTTTCAAGAGAGGTGATGCACCTATGCATTACCTGTGTTAATAAGTGCATAAAAAACACATCGATAGAATTAGCACTAGAAGGAGGGTCGAGTTAAGCTGGATCGAATTGCATCATTCTCCCTTGAAAGATTTCAAAGAGTTATAAGGTCAACACCAAACAAAGGATAATTTCAAGAGTTGCAGCCCCCCACAAGGGCTAAGCAAACCAAAGGAGGGGACACCACCTCTTCCTCTTCCTCCATCTCTTCCACTTCTCTTTCACCTTCACCTTTCTCCATATTTCATCCATCCTCCACGCAGCCACTCCAAATTTATTTTGGGCCTTATCCTTCCCACAGCTAGGGAGTGACCTCAACATCGATCTTCCAAGTCCAATGTGCAGTCCCAACTACTACTGTCCCTATGTAGCCCCAAGTTATTATTCCTCAATAGCAAATATTGCCTCTGCTTCCCCTCATGGCTTGGTTGGTGCAAAATCCTTCTCCACTACACTTCAATGCTTGCCATGACATGCCCAAGAATCCAAAGAGCTTCTGCACAAAGTTCAATCCTCACAATCCACAGAGGACGGTAGAAGAACACATTAAGATATTTGAAATAGCAATCAAAGATATGCAGATCGATCATGAGGACGTGGCATGTCAGCTTTTTCCATACTCATTAGGAGAAGAAGATTTTTATTGGTATATCAACTTGCCAGGGGGGTCCATTACTTCATAGGACCTTCTAATGAATGCTTTCCTAAAGAAATAAAAAAAATTGATCAGCCCTCCAGAACTGTACCGATAGTTTATGTCCGTCTGCAGGGAAATTAATGAGTCGAACAACTCTTTCAATGATCGTTTCCATCGTGCCTACATGAGACTTCAACCCCCTTACATGCTCAATGATGATGTTGCCCTACCCATTTATTATGCAACATTAGACAATCCTACGTTGGCATTAGTGAAGAGAATGTGCCCGCCGCTCACCACACTGGTAAATGCCTCTTCAAAGGCAGTCATCGTCAGTACTGATTTGGGACAAAACATTTTCGGTCTATCACCCTCTTTGGGTCCTGAAATATTCCGAGCCAATTTTTTCATTTTTCAATTATTAGATTACAACATTACAATCAAAGTACCCGTTAAGGTTAGAAGATAAACCAAAACGTACTGAAGCAACTCTAACCAGGATGTACACCAGGATCCCGATGAGGGCAAGGTGTGAGCATTGGTCAGAGGATCTGCATGCAAAATAGAACTGGAAATAACTCTAACCAAGAATGGTGCCGAGGATGGTGAGCATATGGTCAGAGGATCTTCTATTCTAAATGCTGAAAGGGAACTCGACGTCAAGTATGTGCTACCCAGTCCAATGCGGAGTGAGGGGCGACCATATGACAGAGTGATTACAATAACAATGCTTGAAATGAAAATGCTGAAAACTGAAAATACTCAACACCCATAATGTGCTTGCTAACCCAGAATGGGAAAGTAGCTACCATAGGGCGGAGCTGTAACTATTACAATAACTTAAATGAAATGGAGAATTACAATTAGATTTGAACAAGAATGAAATGACTGCCAGTACTACTGTCAGTTTTACAAAGGATGTTCATCCGCCTGCTGATATCATAGAAATTTGAGAGCTTAACATTACATCAAAAGATCTCTTCTTAGTATGGTTAGAAGAGCCAAAATAATAGACCTTTCAATGCTCAAAATTACAATTCTATTTTTTGATAAATCTGCACTCTTGAATTAAAAACAACAGTCTAAGGAATTCACTATTATGCTCATATCTCTCTCTTAACTTGCCCAATTAACATGAAACCAAATGCAATATGCCCTAACAATGGAGGCGCCTAGGATGAGACACAGGAAACAGATCTAAACAACCACAATTAATTATGTACGAGACCCAATGAAATCAAATGGTACGGCTGCAAGAAGGAGGGCGATCTGCTCTATTAAATTAATAACTTCTCAAAAAAAATTGCAAATTAGAGAATGAGGGCGCCTAGCCTTAACAAGGAGAATGGGTTAATACCCAGATGCAATATTTTTGTCTTTTTTTTTTGTGACTAAAAACATGAATCTGCTGTCTAAAACAATGCAATATGCTGAAACCACTAATATGCCAAAACAGATCTAAGAATGTAATAAGCTGAAAACAATGCACGAACTAAATGCAACTCACAAACTAGACTAAATCACCACTAGTCGCTGTATTGCAAGCAAGAAGCGATGCCCGAGCTAGGAGGCCTTCATTCCTCGAAGAAATCCCAAAGCCAATCCGGTAGCATAACATTCATCTAGATAAAAGATATCCAAAAGAGAACCCAAGACTGTCTTTTATAAGTTTCTGTTGACCTTCCTTGAAACCCTAACTTCTTTTCCAGAGTCAAAACCCTAATCACAAGAGATGGCATCCTTTTCCATGCATCTTTAATTTTGACTTCATTTAATTAAGTTTCTCACTTAAATAAATGCATCCTCCTTAAGGCTTAGTTTTGACTTGATAAATTCGATATAATTTTAATATAACCTCAATGATGGCGCCACCCTTCAAGTCCACCTTTTAAAATAACATTAAGTTATTTGACTAGGCCAAGGTGATAAAATAACATTTAAAATATAATGTTATTTTTAAGTGAAATGAGCTTATCTCTCCTAACTGCATTCTGAAGCCCGAAACTGAATACGCCACTTGAGTCAACTGAAGGGGAAAGTCAACTGCCTGAGACCAACCTGTTTACTGCCAAAAATAGAATTTACTAAAAATAGTAAATTCCTGGAAATGCTCAGAAAGCCGAGATGAACATACCACTACGAAGCTCTCTGAAAACCCAGAAAGAATCCGCCATTGAATCCACTAACTCTGAGCAAGGACATCCTTAAAAATAGGAAACCCTAATTTTACCTTCCGACTAGCCTACGGGTCTCCAGAATAGGCCAACGGTCATCTGAGAAGATCATGCTCGAGAAGGGGACATTACAATATGGCTCATCTGATGCAGGTTCAAGGGCTCAACCAAGTGTTTACTCATCAGAACCCTCTTATGAACCAGGTGTCTTAGTTGCCCATAGTCCCACATCCAGGATAGCCGATGAACCAGGCGCCTCTCATGCCTTCATACTTGCAGCTTCAGCAACAACCGACCTACACCTAGGTTCCCCAGTAGCAGCAAGCATATCAGCAACAACCTCAAGTGCCCCTATACCTGCAAGGGCCAAAATTTCCTCTAGCAAAACAAAATTAGCTAGTTACCCCACCTGTTTTCCTTCAAAATCAAGTGTCGCAGCCACATAATACCAAGAAAGATCGACTTGATGAGCTGACCAAAATGATAAATAAAATGTCAATGGAGATGACGCACCTGAGAAATCAGAATAATCAAATGTATTCCTCCCAATGTAGCCTCTAGGCTAATCTTGATCGAGACAATAGAGATAACAAAGATAATAGGGATAACTATGAAGTAGGTCCCTCATCATGACATAATTATGAACGAGGGCATAATTCCAATCAGAATTTCAAAAGGAGACCCTCCAAGAGGTAGAATTGGGCATGGAACATGAGGCCCAACAATGGGGGTGTTCCCACTCCTCTTGATCAACCTGTCAGTAATGAGAAGATAACTAGTGGAGTGTACCTTGCTGAGGTTGCCTTATCTGGATGGTGCCAGATTCATAAGATGAGCAGACATTTCGAGTTGGATTATCCTGAATTTTAGACAACCACAAAAATCTCTCAAGTAGAGGCCTAGAATGTCATTGACAATGCAAAATGTAGAGACCTTGTTCCCTTTGAGCCTTATGATTCCTCCTGTCTCGTAGTAAACCAAGCACCATTCCCACGAAGCGACTGCAATGAGCCTAAGATTGAGGCTACTGCTACCAAGAATAAAGAAGTAAAAGAGGTAAGTAACGAAGAAACCTTGTCTTAGCTTTTCACTTCTGTAGCAAATTGTCCAATAGATGAAGAATTGTATGTAGATGAGGTTCAAATGTTCCACCAAAAAGTGACTCCCTACTACCTTAGGAATAGATAGGTGGGTGGACCTTTTACAACTTCCACTTTTCCCAACAACTTCAGCACCCCACCTGACCCCAATGCCAACAATAATTCTGGCTTTCCTCATATACCCACTCAATATCTCAACAAGGATAGGTTACCAAGTCACCTGCAAAATCAACCTCAAGGTTAACCCAAAATTAGTCAAGCCAAACAAAAGCCCAGCTTGTTAGCTCTGCCATAGGCCGAGCATTCGAATCTGAAATTGAACAAATGGGCAAATACGTTGCCAAGGAGTTCAAAAAGATCAAATTCAGTTTGTCTGCCTTTGTGTTAATTAAAGTCCCAACTGTCAAACATGCCTTCTTTAGAGTCATTAATGGGACTCCTTCCTCCAAGGCATCACAAGAAATACTAGCCAAGAGATTTTCTTTCGAAGACCCTCCAAATGAACCTATTATTCAGCAAATTCATGGCAAGAAGGTTGATCCACCTCAGGGTCAGTTGATAGGTAAGCAACTTGCCAAAGAATCGGATTAGTACAATAGGAAAAGCTCCAAGGATCAGCCCTCTAGGAAGACTAAGGATAGGACTGGTGATAAGAACCAAGCTCAAGTAGCTCAGATAGATACACCCATGGGCCTCTTCCAAGGAAAGTTGGAAACACCGCTCTTCCTTACCACCATCCAAATATTCGAAAAGAATTTTCACAATTGCTTGATCAACTCTAGAGCATCAGCAAATTTCATGCCTCTAGCCATATGCAAAGCACTTGGGATTACCCCCACCCCCTCAAGGAGAAAGGTGACCCAACCAGACAAAACCGAGGTAAACATTATTGGAGAGATTAATCGAATCCCAATGCAGATTGTTGCAGATCCGAGGGTGTTGCAAGTTATTGATAAACAACTTGCAGATATCCCAGATACATATGGAATTATCTTGGGGTGGGACTTCACCTATACATTGAATGGATATGATGCAACAGATTTTCCTCACATGTGGCTGCCATGGAAGGGACTGCCAAATCATATTTGCATAGATCGGGAGCTACGCATGAAATTCATGATTATGAAATATAACAACACCACCAATGAGGTGTTGTTCATTGAAACATAATTGAGAAATTACTACCCCTTTTCTTATCAAAAAGAAGCGGAGCCGCAAGAGAAAGACTACTTGCGGAGGTCTTTTTGGTACAATGCTTCCCTCCCACCAACTTGATCCATGGGCCTCAAAGTACATAAATGTTAGTGGAACAAGAAGATGAAGAGCTATATGAAAATGGAAATTTACGATTGCTAGATGGATTCCAAGACTTCATGGAGAAATGCGTACAAGATCAACTCAGCTTGGGTGTGAGAGTGGACTTCCAAGATCTCTTACTACCAAGTTGGTGCAGGGTACACAATTTTTCCCACTCCAAGTTTGAATGTTGCTTATGCCAAACAACAATAGAACATGTCAAAGGGTTAGTTGCTCCTCGGACATAGATGTCAGCAGGGCAGTCCACCCTCAATCATACTGAATCAACATCCACTTTGCAAGTCGTAGATAACAAATTGCATCCTAAAGGGAATGAACACATTGGCCCCGATGTCAAAGAGCCTTCCAAATTCTGGACATTACACTTTGATGGATCCAAGTCAAAGCAGGGAGTCAGTGTCGGATTTGAACTCATCAGCCCCACGAGTAAGACCTACTTTGTTGCCCATAGACTTCAATTTTATTGCACCAATAACATAACAGAGTATGAAGCCTTAGTTCATGGTCTTTTAATGGCTTTGAGAAAGAATGTTAAAATGTTGCAAGTTTTTGGTGATTCTGAATTGGTGGTCAAACAAGTTAGGAAATTTCACTCAAGTCACAACAGAATATTGGTGAACTATTGGCATAGATTTTGCGATCTCCTAAAGAGTCTAGATGCATTTAATATACAGTTGATCCCACGTTCCCAGAATCATACAGTTGACGCCTTAGCTCAAGCAGCCAGCACTTTGCAACCCCTGTCCTTATCTGGCCTCAAGAAGTTCATAGTTGAGTTGACTTCTACACCATTTGTTCCGAACAATGTCACTCACTTCCAAGTCTTCAATGATGATAAGCATATCCTAGAATTCATCACAAACTCTGATGTATTCGCCACACAAATCATTGATGAAGCTGATCCAGAAGAGGTTGAATTAGATATAGAAGGAGTTATTAACCTCAAGACCAACACAATTCCCAAAGGTATGGTTTAGCTAGAGTGTATATTTGATTTAGATCATATTAGAGACCAAGACCAGCTAGCAAAGAAGGAATCCATTAATAATCAATGCGATGTCCACAACCTCGAAACAGCCGAGGAAATTAAAAAATTTATCGACAAGGTATGTACTACAGAAGAAAAGAAGGGGATCATTGACGCTCTTCAAAAGTATCACAATGTGATAGCATGGAGTTATGAAGACCTGAAGACCTACGACACCTCTATCATCACACATACCATCCCTCTCAAGCCTGATGTGCAGCCATTTCACCAACGACAGTGCCCTATCAATGCCTTGCTAAAATCAATCATCTATAAAGCGGTACAGAAATTACTTTCAACCGAAATAATATTTCCAGTCATACATTCCACATGGGTAGCCAACCTGGTCCCATTTAGAAAAAATAATGGAGAAATCAAATTGTGTGTGGACTTTCACAATCTGAATAGAGCCTCGAAGAAGGACAATTATCTAGTGCCATCATTGGATGAGGTACTACAGATCGTCAATGGTTCGCAAATGATGTCTTTTGACGGGTACTCTGGGTACAATCAAGTGATGGTGCAGTATGAAGAATTCCATAAGATAGTGTTCACCACTAAGTGGGGGACCTTTGCTTATAGACGCATGTTGTTTTGATTCATCAATGCTGAAGCAACCTTTCAGCGTACCATGGACATCGCCTTTAAGGATCTAATTGGAAAGTGCATAATCATCTACATGGATGATTTAACCATGTTCTCTAAGAAGCAAAGCAATCACATATCTGACTTGTGCAAAGTATTTCAAAGGTATCAAGAATTTAGAGTTTCTCCTAACCCAAAGAAGTGCATCTTTGAAGTCACAGAAGGGAAACTACTTGGGCATGTTATCTCAAAACGGGGAATCTCCATTGATCCTGAGTGCATCTAGTCCTTATTGAAGATTTAGCTGCCAGGAAGGAAGAAAGAACCTAAATCTTTCTTCGGAAAGATCAACTTTGTGCGAAAGTTTATTACAGGCTTTGTTGAAATTGTCAAGTCACTCAACACCATGTTGAAACAAGATGCTAAGATTGAGTGGACCCCGAAGGTGAAGCAGGCCTTTGAAGAAATTAAGCAGGAAATTGTTGAGGCACCAGTGCTAGTTAGTCTAGACTATCTGAAGCCCTTCTACATCTATTCATTCACTTTAAATCATTCATGTGCCAACATTTTAACCCATAAAGACAATGATGGAAATGAGCACCCAATTGCTTTAATGAGTGCTCCCTTGAAAGACGTTGAGTTGCGGTATCATAATGTGGAAAAATAGGCATATGCCCTTGTTAGAGGAGTGAAGAAGTTCAGACATTACATCTTACACAATAAGGTGTTTACCATAATTCTTGATCCTACAGTAAAGACACTACTCATGCAAAATGAGTTGGGAGAATGAAGGGCAAAGTGGGTCACATTGTTGAAGGAGTGCGACATAGAAATTCAGCCCATGAAATTAGTAAGAGGACAGACACTCACTTGAACAATAGCTAAAACAACAACCGAAGTAGGACCTGAGCTTACAGTACAACAATATCAGCTTGACGACATTTTCACAGGGGAGCGGTACGACGAGATAGTCTACTATTTGTTGAATCACAAGTGCCCACCCCACTTGCAAGGAGTCCAAAAGCATGCTCTCAAGCTAAAGTGCAGTAACTACATGCTGCAAGGATCCATTTTATATAAGAGGAATCATGAAGGTGTCTACCTGAGATGCCTTGGCAAAGAAGAAGCTGATAGGGTCTTGAAGGAATTTCACGACAGATTCGGCACTGGTCATTGATCAGGCCCTTCGACTACTCATCAAATCTTGCGAGTAGGTTACTATTGGCCAACAGTCTTCAAGGATGCTCACAACCATGTTTGTACGTGCCACATCTTCCAGACTACCGCAACTAGAGAGAAGAATGTTGTTGTCCCATTGCAACCAGTTGTGCAGGTGAGGTCGTTTGCGTAGTGGGGTCTCAACTTCATTGACCCGATGAGCCAACCATCATTTGCAAGACACAGGTACATTCTAACCGCTTCAAATTATTGCACTAGATGGACAAAATCCATTGCATGTAGACAATGCACAACTGAGGTAGTTACAAATTTTCTTGAGAGTTTTATTTTAAATTGTTTTGGTTGTCCTTATGCATTAGTGTGTGACAATGGCCCTGCATTTTTCTCGATCAAGTTTGCCAGCTTGGCTTTTGATTACATAATTTCCCTCAAGTTTTCATCTTACTATCCCCAGGGTAATGGCCTAGAAGAATCCACAAACAATAATCTGATCACCACGATCAAGAAATCGCTTGATAGGAATCCCAAGGACTGGCACATCTAGCTCTGTTTCACCCTTTGGGTAGATCACACCCGCCACAAGGTTGCCCTGGGCAATTCCCTATTCTATCTTGTTTATGGCCTAGAGCCTATATTCCCAATCCACTTGAAAATCCCCAACCTCCAGTTCATCAATGACTTTTATGAAGGAGATCATAGAGAAGCCCGCCTAGCTGAGCTACTACATCTAGAAGAGGTGCGTGACCGTGCAATAGAATTTTTTTCCAAACACTAAGGTGTAGTTAAGAGATGGTTTGACCACTAAGCCAAAATCAAGGCCTTTAGGATTGTAGATTTAGTCCTATGTTGGGACAAGGCCCATGAAAAGAAAGGGGGACATAACAAATTCGGCAAGCTTTGGCTTGGCCCCTTTCAAATAGTTGAAATCCTGGGAGACAATGCTTTTCGTTTGAAGACCCTAACTGGTGAGGATGTCCTGTTTCCTGTCAATGGGAAGCACTTAAAGCGTTACTTCCAAGTTTGAGCTTTTTCAGAGCTATTCCTATAAATACTTGTACATTGATTAGAGTAGGTCACTTTCAGTTTGCCTTCGTCTCGTTGTTTTGCGTTGTTGCATTTTTCTCATCTCCCAGCTGTTTTGTTTTAACAAGGGTGTTCTTCATTATTGTTGTGATGGTCATGCTCATTCAATGAACGGTTCACTTTGATGTCTACCCTTAGTGTTCTCTCGCTAAATATTCATTCTCAATTATTGGTCCTTGATAGCTACCTCAGAATGACTTCTCTATTTGAACTATGCCTTAGAACTTGACCCTTTGTTGAATATTTTTATGTTCATCTCAAATCCAGCATCAAAACACATATTAATTACTTCCAAAGGGTTGTACAGTAGCTGTTATGATGACTTGGCAAGTGAAAAATCTTAAGTTTGCTCCAGTGACCACTATGGTTCTCAAACCCATCGTAGGCTTCAGTGCTTACACGATTGAGCAAGAAAGATAAGTATGAAAAGAAATATCTAAAGAAATAAAAGGAAAAGAAATTTTGAAATTAAGCAACCGTATGGGTATGTGAATAACTCTAGTGAGGCTATGGACGTTCGGCTGGCAGTAGAGCAATATTTGTGGGGTCACAACGACAACTTCATTGGGGCTATGAAAACCTGACTGGCAGTAGGGCAATGTCCAAGTTACTTTTGGGGTTGGATGATTTATGTAGCTTTCTCAATTTGATTGATCATTGTTTGTCATAGTTTCTAAGGGTTGGAATGAATTCACCAAGCACACACTTCTGAGATGTTTCATAGGTTGACTCAATTAAGGACACCATTCTCCTAATTCACTTTTGGAAATCGGCACCTGGACTGCGAAACTGAAGATTTTGGGTTCTAAATGAATACTTATCCTCAAAAAACTTGGGATCATTCCCTGGAAAAGTTGCCATTTGTTGTGCCCTCAATACACACACTCCATTTGGAATGGGGACCCTTTGTCCTTCACCTTGCTGGGTCATTTTGTTGTTGCCCCGTTTTGTGTGCCCCCTACTTTTGTGTCCCAAATGGTCAGTGAGCCCTAAAAATTTCATCTCAAGTTGACCATGTTTAACCCCCCCTCAATTTTTCTAAGTTTTATGTCTTTTACGGGGACCCCTTGGCAGTTTGCCTTTGTCGACGTCCCTAGAGCTCTGCAGGCCCGGGCTTCCTTATTGCCACCTTATCACGGAGGGACACCTTCTTTTCGCTATCCGACCATCGCAAAACTACATAAGTTAGGAGAGAGTCATCAACCCTTTCGGGTTTGCACCCACGGGACTTTGTCCCTGAGGCACTGTTCACAATTAGCTGATTACAAACGACTTCCTGGCCACAATTTCTGGTGCCTGAGCCCTGTCTTGTTACTTGCCCCTAAAAACCTGCCTAAAAAATCCAAAGTTTGGGCTAGTATAAGACCCCACGTAGTGGATGTCTGCTGCAGAATGTCATTTGCATCCCATCGTTTTAGACAGCCTTCACAACCTAGAAACCCAACCTTCGTACCCCGCCCATTCTCTCACCGTGCAACATTGCTCGTGTCGTTTCAAACGGTCATATGCCATGTTCCCTTTGGGTCTCAGTTGGAAGACCTTCATTCGCGGGTCACTGTGGTGACATCGCTGTTTCTTACGACGTTCGAGCAACTGCCCTCTGGCTCCTGACTTCCTCACGACCGTCAAACCAAAATGCCAAAGCGCCAAGTGTTCAATGTTTGGTGGGTTGTCCCCCGCAGATTGTCATCATCAAAATTCCACCCCGTCCCAGCTATTTCGAAGAGAGAACTGCCCCCATCCTTTTTTTGCCTGGGGCTCGATCCTCTGTTTTCCTATGAGCTTCCCAAACTAAACAAAGAAAACATGGAGGCCAAATCCTTGGTCGGATCCGATCCCTCGGCTTGCCCTCGTCGAACTTCTGCATGTATTTTGCCATTTCAAATGACAATCTCCTCGCGAACTTCTGCCCCTTCTGGCCCGAGATGCCCCAAATGTTAAGATGTGATATCGACTGCCCTCTTGGGTCGTAGGTCTTGCCAGCCAGAACTCCACCCTCATAATTTCGTCTCATCGAAGTCGTTTCAAATGGCAAAACTCCTCTCAAGTTTCGATTTCCCAAGGAGTAATCCAAATGCCTTCCAATCACCAAACCAACTTCGACCCACATGCTAAAATAGGGAAATCCCCTTAGTGGACTCCTTAAAGTGACCAAATCTGAGGGCAGGTTGGGACAGGCGGAACACTATGCCCCATTTGTCGTCCCTTCTACAGTAACTTTAAAACAACCATCCTACCAGGGAAGTACGACCCCTAGGACCCGAATCATCCAAACTCCCTCCTTTGAATTGCTAACGACAACTTGGATTATATGTTAGATTTCTTAAATGTTGGATTATCCAATCTAACTCCATCTGTAGGGATTTGGCTAACATTTTTGTGCTTTCATGCTTGATTGTGCTCACATCTCCTTTGTCTATAGAATATATGGAATCAGGTGCGAGACCTTCAGCAACTACCACGGAGAAAGAAAAAGGAAAGAAAACAGGCAAGGCACCCCGGGGGAAAGAAGATAAGGATTAGATGAAATATTAGTTCCAAGGGGAACCATTCAAATCCAAAGTCACCACCGAGTGGAAGGAGGTGTTTGACACAAACATTAGACATGTAGACATTGACGAATTCATGCAAAGGGTTAGGATCAACCCTACGATGGAGAATGCAAGACTAATATGAAGTAGTGGGCTAGCTAAGGCTACAGGCTTCCCTCCTACTCTTATCGCCCCTGAACTAGTGATGGCTTATAGGGAGGCATACCAACTGGAGACCAAAACCATAGTGGACAAGGATGGAAATATTTTAGCCGACATGTCTGTGAAGGCAATAACAAAGACCTTTCATATCCCTACCTTCAGAGAGATGGAGATACCAACCATAAGTGATGGGAAGACAATGTGGGAGGAGGACCCAGTCAAATGTAAGAAGCTCATAAATCAGTTTTGGCTTAAGGAGAAGAGGGGCAGTGCTGCCAAGGTTCCCCAAGAATTGTTCCAAAGTGATTTTTATGAAGATTACCGTGATTTGGTAATAATGTTAAGCAGGGTAATGGGCCTTCCAACTGTTGCCTATTTCCAAGAGTGGACGGTTTACTTCGTAAAAGAGATCCTCTGAGGTGAGGTCATGTTCTATTAGGCAGGGATAATCAGTGATTACTTCCATGAGTAGTTTATGGCTGTCAAGAAGACCTCCAAATTCTACATGACATCCTATTCGATCTACTCGTTGGCCAAACGGAGGCAATATAGTGGCTTGTTCAAAGCTCCAGATGAGGAACCTGGTAGGGAGCTAAAAGTTTATGACAAATACCCCCAACTGCAATACAAGAACTTCAAGAAGGATTATTGCAGGGTCAATGACACTTTCATAGGTCATATCATCAGGTTGCTCAAGGGTGACTTCTAGAGGTGAGTCTCCCACAGTGCCAACGCTTTCCTAAAATAGTTTTCCTTTATGTTCATCCAAAATTTGAAGTTTACATATATTTGTGCAGAAGGCTTCTCAAAAAGACCAAACAAGTTGCCCTGGTATCCTAATGATCGGATAATATTGTTGGAGCTCTCACAACAGCTACGACATGTGCACACCCTCTTGAGTGGCAAACATAAGGCAGGGATTCCTTATCCCCTCTCCTTTGACCAAGGGTTATATGAATTCCATACCTCTCAGTGTTCTGATAATTCAAAGATGGATTTGGTCGAATACCATTTGAGACTCCACATTGCCTGACCACGGATAGATCCCTATGGCCATATCAAGAAGATGCTTGGACCTGATTATGCCCATCTACATAGCATTGAGGATTTTTTGGCTAATTGCAAAGATGACAATGAGCTATGGATGAGGCATTATATGAGGATGACCTCATAATTTTTAAAGAAGGTCAATTTGTTTCCAGTGCCTGATCAAGTGGAAGAAGATGAAAGCATGGTCATGGATCTCTGGTATAATGCAGTTGCTAATTTTCCACTACCATTAATTGATTGGGATGAGCAAGAGGTTGAAAACCTCGACATTCTAACCAAGCCCATCAAGGCTCAAACAAAAGAATGGATTGATGGGTAGGAGGTCACTTTGACCTATGAGGGCCTTAAGGAAGAGCCTACAAGTGAAACCAACAGTGGGACAGTTGTTGCCCTATTAGGGGAGACTTCAAAATCCCCTCTGGTTACCAGGTCAAGAAAAGAAAAGAAATTGATGAGCACCATCCTAATCCAAAGGAGTATGCAAGAAAGGCCTCAGAAGGTAAACCTTCCAAGAAACATAAGAGTTTGGGCAACGTCACAAAGATGCCTGTTATTAAAGAAGAACCGCTCCATGAGGGAGAGGAAATGGAGGATGAACAACCAAAATCTCCACCTGCCAGCTTCGCTACTACTGCTTCTCCATCCGCTTCCTAGGCATTAGTTGCTACTTCCCTGCATGCGGTGGATATCTCGGTCCACCTTGCCTCTTCTTCACCTACTGGACAAGTTGTAATGATTGACTCTCCTTCTACCACCACCTCTCCACTCTCTTCTACTTCCATGTATCTGACCACATATCTCTCATTGGTAATGAAAATGATTCCCATGCCCACACTCTCACTTCTAGAGGCATTCTCTCGACATATGTAGAAGGTTCATATGAAGCTTTCTGAAGTATTGATGAACCCGACTATTCAAGGTACCTTGGCGCAAATCCTTGCTAGTATTACCACCTCCACTCCTCCAACTAAACCACCAGAAATGAAAGCCACAATGGAAATATCCAAGGAGTGGGAATGATGAGAGAAGGATGCCACAAAGGCATTCGAGGAAGAAGCAAATGACTACCATGAACACCCAGAGCACCAACATTTACAAATCCATAAGGTAGTCCATGAAGGAGAGGAAACCGAGTCCTCTGAGGGTGGTAAGAGGAAGATGTTGGCACCAAATATATTGTAGAAACCTTTGATGCAGACCAAGAAGAAGAGCTAGCTCATAAATTAAAGGATATTGGAGAAGAAGTGGAAAGACCACCTCCCGAAGAAGAAAAAGAATCTAGTGATAGAATGGAAGACAACACTAAACTTCCAACCAGGGAGCAAGAAGAAAGCCCTAAACATGGTAAAGGGGTGCCTCTCTCAGAAGGGCGGGAGGAACAAGAAAAGAAAGAATACGAAGATGTGTCACCTCAACGCGAGGAGGAGAGTAAAAAAGAAGATAAGCCCCAAGAAGAGCCTCAAGCTAACAAGAGTCCCAAAACAGAGCAGCCCGAGGAACATGGGCATGAAGAAGAGAAGGAGGAAAAGGATACTAAAGGGGAGGAAAGCCCCAAGGAATGCATGCCCACCAATTCACCCATCAAACACGCGGTGTTCATCTGAGACTATGATGAAGAAGAAGGAGAAGACACAAGGACGAAGTAGGATGCTCCTGATGATAAAGAGATTGAAGTCAGAGGTGACAAAGAAGAAGGTGATCGTGAACCACCCAAGGAAAAGTATCAGATGCCCGAGTGGCTAGAAAAGCAACTGGAGAAGAAAGCTCTTGCTCCAAGAGATCCAAAAGCAAGGTTAAAGGCCATCTTGGCCCGCACTTAGATCAGCACCAAGAAAGAGAAGAAGCCCAAAGTTAGATCTAAGCTGACAATGGATGTTTTTGGATCTGGGACCGTGCAGGTACCCATGTCGGTGGTGGGAGAAGAAAGGGTAAGCTACAACATCTCCACCATCAACTTGGGGACAACTTCTAGAGAGAAGAAAATTGATGATCTCTAAGAGTCTGTTACCACAGTGGTGCATTTGATACAGAAGGACAAGGTCTCTAGGGAGGAGCTAAAGGCACAGCTAGCTGATTTGACAACCTATATTCAGCAATGGTCATCAGCGGAGGAGCTTCCCACCACATCCTCGACACCACCATAGCCACTGTCCAAGGAACAAATTGACAAACTCGAAAAGAGGAAGAACTGGACTAAGACCATGGAAGATTGGTTCTGACAAGTCATGTATGCTGGAAACATGGGCATCAGTCATGTTGTCAGGATAGCAAATAAATTCTTGGAAGTCCATAAAACACTTGAGAGCACGAGGAAGTTCTGCATTGACTTCCCATGGATATATGAATCCACCTACCCTAAGATTGAGGCCATCCTCAAGCTGCCTCAAAAAACATGGGAAAAGGAGCTTGCATTCATGAAACACGATCACTAGCTGGTTAAAATGTGGAAGATGGACTTTGACCACAAAAAAGAGATCATGGAATAAGTGCTCCACAAGGTGGAGCCTGACATTGATTGGGAAAAGGACATTAGGAATGATTGTATCAAGTATTTGAAGTTAATGATAGGTTATGATGTGCCCGCCGTTGAGATTGATCTAGAAAAGATAAAGCCTTATTTCCATAAGAAGATGGAAGATGGAATGTTGGGAGAGCTCACCACAAATTTAATGAATTTTGTTGCTCAAGCTCTTGCCCAATTTGAACAAGTGAGGGACAATACTGCCAAGTATGATGGAGATTGGGATACACTCACAAAATGATCCAAGAAGTGGAACTACCAAGTGCTCCAATCCAACATAATGGAGGTTGACAAGCTCCAAGCATTAATTAGCAAGCTTAATAAGTACGCCACTTTGAAGAAGTGGAAAGGAAACCCAATCATTGATGACAAGCTCCGCATAGAATAGTTGCAACAATGGAAATCAACAAGAAGACAAAATGCTACAGTGCTGCCACTAGAGGACAAAATAGGGAAGAGAAAAAGATGTAATTTTAAATTGTAATATATTTGGGGGTAGGTGAAACCCTAGTTTGTAGTGAATCTTGGCCACACAATGCAAATCAATCTTAGCCATTCATTTTGCTTTTTGAACACTATAAATAGGGGGTCTCCTCTCATTTTCATGAGAGATTTGAGTTGTTGTAAAGACATGCTGCTGAAATTTTAATAGAAATTAATTAGCTTTGGTGGATTCCTAAGTTTCTTTGCATGTTTCATGATTCATCTCCCATAATTAGCTGATTTAGATAGATTTACTTTGTTTTTCTTTATGGTTTTAGATTACTTTAGTAGATTAGCTGATGTTGTTCAATGGTTGTGAATATTTATGTTGTGTTGATGCCTTTCTTGTCCATACTTTTTGTTGTTTGTTGATGGTGAATAGTTGTGCAAAGTTAGTTTCTCCTAAACTTCTATATTTTATTCATGCATGTTTATGGTGAATGAATGGTTGAAAATTTTGAGTCCTTAGAATCTTACATAAGTTTTATGATACTGGGAGTTAATCTGGTTAAGTGAAACTATGTTTTGAGGAAGTTGTCCATAGTAGAATCCTCCACGATCAGTGTTCATTACAAAATTTTAGATCTATGAACCTCTTCTCTTCCCTACCCTTTTTTTTTAATAAGTGACCTATGCTAAGGTTCATTGCACATTGTAAAGCTAAATCTTAAGATAAAACAACAATTTATGATTGTTGTTTGAACCTGCAGCTAATTGCACTCTAACTTCTCATCTTAGAAACTCCATTTCAAGATTCATCTCACATCCAGGTATGTAAGTACACCTTATGATTCTAGCAAATCACATGAAACAACTGAGGTATTCCAAGCACTATCAAGACCTGACATTAGAGACCTTGGGATAGTGTTCTGCAATCTAATTGTGGAAGATTGTCTTTCAAGAGAGGTGATGCACCTATGCATTACCTGTGTTGAAAAGTGCATAAAAAACACATCAACAAAACTGGCACTAGAAGGAGGGTTGAGTTAAACTGGATCAAATTGTATCATTTTCCTCTAAAATATTTCAAAGAGTTCTAAGATCAACATGAAACAAAGGGGAATTTCAAGAGTTGCAGCCCCCCACAAGGGCTAAGTGAACCAAGGGAGGGGATGTTGCCTCTTCCTCTTCCTCCATCTCTTCCACTTCTCTTCCACCTTCACCTTTCTCTGCCTTTCATCCATCCTCCACGTAGCCACTCCAAAATTCCTTCAGGCCTCATCCTTCCCACATATAGGGAGTGACCTCCACTCTGACCTTCCAAGTCCAAGGTGCAATCCCAACTGTCGCTGCTCATGTGCAGCCCCAAGTTACTATTCCTCAACAACAAATACCGCCTCCACTTCCCCTCGTGGCTTGGTTGGCACAAAATCCTTCTCCACTGCACTTCAATGTTTACCATGGCATGCCCAAGAATCTGGAGAGCTTCTGCACGAAGTTCAATCCTCATGATCCATAGAGAACGATAAAACACATTAAGATATTTGAAACAACAATCAAAGATATGCAGATCAATTATGAGGACGTGACATGTCGGCTCTTTCCATACTCATTAGGAGAAGAAGATTTTTATTTCTATATCAACTTGCCCAAGGCATCCATTACTTCATGGGACCTTCTAATGAATGCTTTCTTGTAGAAATACAAAATTTTGATCAGCCGTTCAGAATTGTACTGACAGTTTATGTCTGTCCACAAGGAAATTAATGAGTGGATCAACTCTTTCAATGATCGTTTCCATCGAGCCTGCATGATACTTCAACCCCCTTACATGCTCGACAATGTTGTTGCCCTGCCTGTCTATTATGCAGCATTGGAAAATCTTACATCGAGATTAGTGAATAGAATGCCCATGCCGCTTACCACGCTGGTAAATGCCTATTCAGAGGTAGTCATCACCAGTACTAATTTGGAACAAAACATTTCCGGTCTGCTTCCCTCTTTGGGTCCAATGGCTCATCCGATGCATTTTCAAGTTCTTAACCAAGTGTTTACTCATCAGACCCCTCTTCTGAACCAGGTACCTCAGTTGCCTATAGTCCCACATCCAGGACAACTGATGAATCAAGCACCTCCTGTGCCTTCATACTTGCAGCTTCAACAACAACCGACCTACACCCAGGTTCCCCAGAAGTAGCAAGCATATCAACAATAGCCTCAAGTGCCCTTATACCTGCAAGGGACTGAATTTTCTCTAGCACAACAAAATCAGCCAGTTGCCCCACCTGTTTTCCTTTTAAATCAAGTGTCGTAGCCAAGCAATTTTGAGAAAGATCGACTTGATGAGCTGACTAAAATGATAAAGAAAATTTCAACGGAGATGACACACCTGAGAAATTAGAACAATCAATTGCAGGCATCCCAATGTAGCCTCCAGGCTAATCTCAATCGAGACAATAGAGATAACAAAGATAATAGGGATAACCGCAAAGCAAGTGCCTCATTAGGACAAAATTATGAATGAGAGCATAATTCCAATCAAAAATTTGAAAGGAGACCCTCCTAGAGGCAAAATTGGACGTGGAACACGAGGCCCAACAATGGGGGTGTTCCCACTCCTCTTGATCAACCTGCCAGTAATGAGAAGACGAGTAGTGGAGTGTACCTTGTCGAGGCTACCTTATCTGGATGGTGTCGAATTCATAAGACGAGTAGACATTCCAAGTTGGACTGTCTTGAATTCCAGATAGGCACAAAAATATTTCAAGTAGAGGTCAAGAATGTCATTGATAGTGCAAACTACAAAGACCTCATTCCCTCTAAGCCTTAGAATTCCTCCTGTCTCGTAGTCAACCAAGCACCATTCTCATGGAGGGACTACAACAAGCCTAAGATCAAGGTTGCCGCTACCAAGAATGAAGAAGTACAAGAGGTAAGTAACGAAGAAACCTTGTCTCAGCTTTTCGCTTCCATAGACAATGGTCCAATAGATGGGGAAGAATTATATGTAGATGAGTTTCAAATGTTCCACCAAAGAGCGACTCCCTACTACATTAGGAATAGATAGATGGGCGGACCTTTTACAACTTCCACTCTACCCAACAACTTCAACACCTTGCCTGACCCCAATGCCAACAATAATCTCAGCTTTCCTTATGTACCCACTCAATATCTCAACAAGGATAGGCCACCAAGTCACCCGCAAAATCAACCTCAAGGTCAACCCCAAAATCAGTCAAGCCAAACAAAATCCTAGCTTGCTAGCTCCGCCATAGGCTGAGCATTCGAATCTAAAATTGAACAAATGGGTGAATATGTTGTCGAGGAGTTCAAAAAGATCAAAATCAGTTTGTCTGCCTTTGAGTTACTTAAGTCCCAGCTGTTAGACATGCCTTCTTTAGAGTCATTAATGGGACTCCTTCCTCTAAGGCAACACAGGAAATACCAACCAAGAGAGTTTCTTTTGAAGACCTTCCAAATGAACCCATTATTTAGCAAATTCATGGCAAGAAGGTTGATCCACCTTAGGGTCAGTCGACATGTAAGCAACTTGTCAAATAATCGGATTAGAACAATAGGCAAAGCTTCAAGGATCAGCTCTCTAGGAAAACTAAGGACACAACTAGCGATAAGAACCAAGCTAAAGTAGCTCAAATAGATACACCCATGGACCTCTTCCAAGGAAATTTGGAAACACCGCCCTTCCTTACCATCATCTGGATATTCAGAAAGAATTTGCACAATTGCTCGATTGACTTTGGAGCATCAGCCAATGTCATGCCTCTAGCCGTATGCAAAGCACTTGGGATTATCCCCACCCCCTCAAGGAGAAAGGTGACCCAACTAGACAAAATCGAGGTAAACATTGTTGGAGAGATGAATCGGATCCTAATGCAGATTGTTGTAGACCCGAGGGTGCAACAAGTTATTGATATCTAGGTTGTGGATATCCTAGATACATATGGAATTATCTTGGTATAAGACTTCACCCGTGCATTGAATGGATATGTTGTAACATTTTTTTCTCACATGTGGATGAGATGGAAGGGATTGCCAAATTAGATTCGCATAGATAGGGAGCCATGCATGAAATTCATGATTACGGAATATAACAACACCACCAATGAGGTGTTCACTAAAACAAAATTGGGAAATTACTGCCCATTTGCTTATCAAGAAGAAGTGGAGCCACAAGAGGAAGAACTACTTGCAGAGGTCTTCTTGGTATAATGCAATCCTCCTGCCAATTTGATCCATGCACCTCAAAGTACATAAATGTGAGGGGAACTAGAAGATGAAGAGCCATATGAAGATGGCAATTTAGGATTGCTAGATGGATTCCAAGACTTCATGGAGAAATGCGTACAAGATCAACTCAGCTTGGGTGCGAGAATGGACTTCTAATATCTCTTACTACCAAGTTGGAACAGGGTACATAATGTTTCCCACTCCAAGTTCGAATGTTTCTTGTGCCAAACAACAGTAGAACATGTCAAAGGGTTAGTTTCTCCTCAAACGGAGATGCCAGCAGGGCAGCCCACCCTTAATCATACTGAATCAACATTCGCTCCACAAGTCAACCATGGAAAGGAGACCATGGAACAAGTGCTCCGCAAGGTGGAGCCTAACATTGATTGGGAAAAGGACGTTAGGAATGATACTATCCAGTATCTGAAGTTAATGATAGGAAATGACGTGCCCGCCATCGAGATTGATCCTGAAAAGATAAAGCCTTATTTCCATAAGAAGATGGAAGATGGAATGTTGGGCGAGCTCACCACAAATTTCATGAATTTTGTTGCTCAGGCTCTTGCCCAATCTGAACAAGTGAGGGACAATACTGCCAAGTATGATGGAGATTGGGATACGCTCACAAAACGATCCAAGCAGTGGAACTACCAAGTGCTCCAATCCAACATAATGGAGGTTGACAAGCTCCAGGCATTAATCAACAAGCTTATCGAGTATGCCACTTTGAAGAAGCAGGAAGGAAACCCAATCATTGATGACAAGCTCCTCACGAAATAGTTGCAGCAAAGGAAATCAACAAGAAGACAAAATGCTACAGTGTTGCCACTAGAGGACAAAATAGGGAAGAGACAAAGATGTAATTTTAAATTATAATATATTTGGGGGTAGGTGAACCCTAGTTTTTAGTGAATCTTGGCCACACAATGCAAATAAATCTTGGCCATTCATTTTTCTTTTTGAACACTATAAATAGGGGGTCTCCTCTCATTTTCAGGAGAGAGTTGAGTTGTTGTAAAGACATGCTACATAAATTTTAATAGAAATTCATTGGCTTTGGTGGATTCCTGAGTTTCTTTGCATGTTTCATGATTCATCTCCCATAATTAGCTGATTTAGATAGATTTACTTTGTTGTTCTTTGTGGTTTTAGATTATTTTAGTAGATTAGTTGATGTTGTTTAATGGTTGTGAAGATTTTTGTTGTGTTGATGCCTTTCTTGTCCATACTTTTTGTTGTTTGTTGACGGTGAATAGCTATGTAAAGTTAGTCTAGACATAAACTAAAGCTGCTCCTAAACTTCTATATTTTATTCATGCATGTTTATGGTGAATGAATGGTTGAACATTTGTAGTCCTTAGAAACTTGCACAAGTTTTATGATGCTGGGAGTTAATTTGGTTAAGTGAAACTATGTTTTGAGGAAGCTGTCCATAGTAGAACCCTCCATGGTCACTGTTCATTATAGAATTTCAAATCAAGGAACTTCTTCTCTTCCCTGCCCTTTTTCTTTTTTTGTTTAATAAGTGACCTATGCTAAGGTTCCTTGCACATTGTAAAGCCAAATCTTAAGATAAAATAGGATTTTATGATTGTTGTTCGAACCTGCAACTAACTACACTCTAAATTCCCATCTTAGAAACTCCATTTCAAGATTCATCTCGCATCCAACTACATAAGTCCACATTGTGGTTCCAACAAATCACTTGAAACAACTGAGGTATTCCAAGCATTGTCAAGACTTGGCATTAGAGACCTTGGGATAGTGTTCTGCAATCTGATTGTGGAAGATTGTCTTTCAAGAGAGGTGATACACCTATGCATTACCTGTGTTGAGAAGTGCATTAAAAATACATCAAAATGATTTTCATATGATAAAGATGGTTTTTTTGGTGGGTAAAGGGATAATTCCTTCTATTTGAGTCCATTAGAAACGGTCGTGCTTCCAGACCTACAATCAATAAGGGCAATGACTGTTGCCAACCAAGGTCTTTAAAAAATTATTGGATAGCTTGTCTATCTTTGTTTACTTTTCAAGACAAGGAAATCTATAGGATATTTCCATGTGTCAATAGTAACAATGACATTTTCAAGAATTCCTTTTGGTTTTGCAATTGATTAATCTGCTAATTGTAAGATTGTGGTTGTTGGTTGAACACTTGTAATTCCCCATTTGCCAGTTGTTTCAGTTGTGATAACATTAATGGCAACCCCTATGTCAATAAGGACATTTGAAATTTCAATTGCATTAATGTTAAGGGTAATCACTGGACTTCCCGGGTCACCATACTTCTAAGGGATCAACTTCCCTGAAAAAACATTAGATAGTTTCCCTCCAATTTTAATTGTGGAAGGTAACTTCTTTTTCCTTCTAGGTGTTTTGACACATAAAGACTTAAGGACCTGGTTAATCTTTGGAATATCACAGATAGCTCTTAGAAGTGGAATCTCTATGTTAATATTTTTAAGTTCTCTAATAATTTGGGAATCTACCAAATCATCTTGTTTCTCCTCGGCTTGTTTTCCAACCATCGATTCTTGTTGAAATCATGCAGGAAATGGTGCTTTTTATTAGAAGAAATATCTTCACTCTTTTGCAACGTATCCTTCATCAAATCTTATTGTTGCTCATCCTTACTTAGATCAAGTTTTGATGGTACTAATTGAGTCCTCAATTGAATATCTTTTAAATCAATGTTGTTTAAACCAACTATATTAGAATCAACATTGTAAGCTATTTGTTGAGGTTTAACATTTTTAGGATTGGGAATAGGCTTAGCTGGAATTTGAGGTTGGTTTACTACTTTAGAATTTGAAGGTTGAGTGGAACTAGGAAAACGTGATTGATTTTGATTCCAAGGTCTTCTCGATCCCTAATTTTTCCATTAAGGATTATTACCTTGGTTAGGTTGCCATTGAGGTTGATTAGGTTGCCATTAATATTGATTGGGTTGCCACTGAGGCTAGTTCCATTAAGGATTAGTCCATTTAGGTTGTCCCCAAGGTGGTCCCCAAGATATTTGCATGGAAGGAGGTGGAATTGGCATTTGTTGGGTGTTCCATTGAGACTGTGGATTCCACTAACCAGGAGAATTCCACTGATTATTCCATTGATTTGAACCCCAATTGGCATTATTTCTAGGATTAGACTGTCCTCCAAAAGTAGAATTAAGTTGTCTCTGTCCTATATAGTTGATTTCTTCCACAAGTGAAGATTGAGAAGGTTTCTTCAAATGATTTTTAATCTTTGGAAGGAGATTAAATTTACCAGTAGAATGCCTCTTCTCACAAATATCACACAAATCTACTTTATTAAGAGGACATTCCCTTAATAGATGTTTGTCTCTACACTTAGGACAATATATAGCCAATGGTTCTACTGTTCTTTTGTCAGGCTAAGAACTAAGATGAAGTACGATATCAGTTTTTAAATTTTCTATTTCTTCCATGACCTTAGAAACATCAGTTGAGGAACCCTTATTCTGCTTCCTAGAGCTTGGTCTTGTCCTTGAATAGTTCCTACAAATCTCAATTATGTCTCCAAAAGTGAGTTTGCTAATGTCTCCTTTTCTTATTAAGTTCAAGGCATCTCTTGAATCATCATCAATGCATTTTATGAAAATGGACTTACTAATCTCTTCATCCAACCCATTTCTATATCTTTTAAAAAAAAATTGGTGTCTATCCACGTAATCTTCTAAACTTTCCTCTTCTAACTATTTTATTTTAAACAATTCCTCTTTCTTGTCCCTAACTCGATAGTAATCCTAGTATTTGTCTACAAAGATTGTTTCCATTTCTTCCCAAGAGTTAATAGAATTGGCATTCAAACCCATGAACCAACGCAAGGTTGATTCCTTTAGAGTGGATGGAAATAACTTTAACTTTTGATTATTAGATGTGTAATCATAAGTTTGAAATAATACTTTAAATTCAAACAAGAATTGGTCAGGGTCCTCCAAAGTTTTCCCATGAAATGTAGGCAAAACAGAGGGTGAAATATTTTTCATGGGTGGTTCATTAGCATCCCTATTAAGAGCAATAGGGAAAGAGAATGTTATGTTAGGTACCCCTTTTTCTCTATCTCCTCATCCTTGGTCTACCATATTTTCTAAGTGGATGGAGATTGTTCGAGTTGAAGATGATGAACTCAAAGAGTGTGATGGAGACCCTTCTAGAGACGGTATTAGATCTCTTATTATAAATCTTCTAAACTGGTCTCTTTGTCAGTTCACCAACTAACAAAGAGATTCTTACCAACACTTAAGGCTTAAATTTTCTTTTAAAGGTCAGATCACTCCTGGACAACAGTTCTAAAAATGATGGATAGGGGTCATTGTTGTCACAATTCCCTAATCATTTAATCTTTATTTATCAACCCAGGGGTGTCTAAAGCTATCTGCGACAAGAGTTGGATCAATTTTGGGGGGATTTGTTGTAGGTCCATTTTGTCAGGAGTGGTTTGAAGTTGTTCCTTCCTTATTGGAAGTGGCTTTACACTATTCTACACTATTCTTCTAACTTGTTTCTTACTTAACTTATTCTAAAGAATTTAAACCAAAATTACTTCAAAACAAAAAAAAATGTGCAAAGATAGGCCATATTCCAAGTTAAATCATATCATGAGAATGGAGGATTAACTTAATCTAATTTGTAGGAAAATAAGAATCAAACATTTACTCAAATTCAAGATCTAACTAATTGATATAATTTAAATCTAATTTTAAAAACAAACTACTCCAATCCTCATTCATCCAATCTAATGAGTAATAATTCATGCTTTGCTCATATTCCATTAAGAACATAATCATTTATCAATGCTGAATTCACCATCTTATCTACAATCTAATTAACTAGAAAGTGAACTGAATGGGATCTATTTAATTAACATAATAATCAAAATAAATATTTCAATGATAGATTTGAGATTTATTCTAACATTAAAATGATGAAACGATTTCAATTTAAAGCAAGAATGAAGATGAGCTATTTAACTAACAAGATCACCTTCCTTCGGAAGAGTGGGCCTTGTTTTGCCTCTAGAGGGATCTTAACACAGATATGATCAACTTCTTGCTTTATTCCATCAAATTTCCCAAAGTGGGATTAAAGTACAAGGTTTCAACGAAGAAATGAGAAATGAAAATTAGAAACTAATACAATGTATTGTCGAACTAACTTCAGACTGGATATAAATATCCTTCTCTTATTTGAAAATTGGGAAAATTGGGAAATTAAACTAACTCCAGTCTATTAAAGATATTCTAGAGCATAGGGAAAACAATCGTGGAGATCTCATGATCATCTTCAATTGATGTCGAACAGAACTTCAGAGCTAGAATACGTGCTTAGCTAGAACTATTGTTTGGTTGATAGGTAACTCGGTCGAAGATGTTGAGTCATGAAAAGTTAGCTGCCCATCTCATTTGAATAGTAATCAGTTAGCACTTGATTTTGATACATAATTTTTTCTTCCAGTTATGCATTAAATACACACCATCATGAAACAATCACACATTAAATACCATTTCAATCATGCATTTAACAGAAATAAGTATTTATATAAAATATTCATATTCTAAGTTCTTATGCATAATTAAGTTCATATTTGAATTATATAAAAGATAATATCATAAGTTCTTAAGCCAAACATAAAGTATCAAGTGTTAATCCTGTAAAATATATGAAGTCCTTAGAAGGCCTCATCGCTATTGATCCTTGCTTGAGTGGAAAATTTATATTTGATCTTGTTTTTAGGATAGTATATATTAAAAGCACTTGAAAATTTGAGAAGATGGAGCATTATAGAGTCCATCATGTAGTTGCATGTAGCATGGTGTTGACCTAAAGATCTTATTTAATAGTATGGAACAAACCTCTTGTAAGGTGGATAAGTGTTTTCATCCCATGGTCATGTATATTAAAGTGTTGATGTTAGGTGTTTAGCTTTGGTTCCCTAGATATATGGAAAAACATTGGTTGTCTAGAATATAGTTTGATGTACCTATATTTGGCACTTATTTTTATCCTATAGTGTTGGAAAGTACTAGACATTTAGCCCTCAAATACATGTAGGCCACATAGTTGGTCATTGGATGACCTTGAAGTTTCTAGAGCAACTTAGCTCCTTTGTATACATGTGTATGGTGATGGTTGTGGGGTTAGTATTTTAATGACATAAATTTCATGGACAACCTCTTAGTCTTGATGGATGGTTGTACTTGCATGTTTTACATTCATCTTGATTGGATCTATGGGTTTCACATGCCTTCTATTCAAAATATATGATAATGCTCATTTATGATATATTCTTATTATAGTTTAATAATTTTGGTGTTGTGGGTCTTTTAAATGATAGGTGGATACAAATTTGCATGCACATCTTTGACATGGATGGCTTTACATGTATTCCATGTTTAACCAAAATCTATGATTTTTGAGATCTACAAAGAGACTATTTTTATATTATGAAACTTGTGGGAGTGTTTCTTGATGCACAATAGTCATAAGTTTACACACATATTTATAGCATGGTGAACTAGGAGGCTAGTTGTCATTTTCTTGATTTCAAAGTATTAGTATCTAATTAGTCACTCAATATTTATATGATGGTTCTTACTAGGTTCTTGAGTTGATGTTGTCTCCAATTATGGATATTAACATTTTGGATTTGGTGTAATTGTCATGGAAGGATCTATATTATTTATCTTTTGATGTCTTTGCTCTACTTTTTACTAATGTGGAGATGAGTCTTTTATTTTTGAGTTTGTATTGCTTGGTTGATTTGTGTTGTGAATTATTAAAGATGTAGTTATACAATTTTGTGGGTTAATATATACTCATAGGTTGCATAAATGGCTCAAATGTGGGTTGTTTATACCCATATATATTTCTAGTGTTAATGGTATCTTATTGTAACATGCTTTATCTATAGATTTATTAGATGTCACAGTGTTGTAGATTTGTTTTTGGTTGTCTTTTGTGGATCATGATGCATTATGTAGTGTAGGATTGAGATGGATGGATGTAGTGAATGTGATTCATGTTGTAATACTTTGGGATGTTTACAATATTCCTATAAGCGTACTTTGGATCACTTAATTATCTTATTTTGGAGATCATGGTTTTACTTTTACCTTTAGGAGCTCCTAATGTTTCAATTGAATTCTTTGATTAAGTGGGGGCTATGCATAATGATGTTCATCATGATAACATGAGTATTATAGTTTTGGATCACTTGTGGTGTGATCTTTGGTAGTGATGTGATATTATTCCACAAATTTTTTTAGATCTTTTCTATCCACAATCATGACATGGTATAGGTGTTATTTTAGTAGTGAGGAAGATGCAAATCATGATGTCATGCGGATTTCCTATTTTAGTAGTTAGGATATTGACAATGATTTGGGGTAGTCTTCTAGTATTGTGTACATTGATCATTTTATCTTGAGAGCTTATGGATATGATAGTGATGCAATCAGAGTTTAGTTATCATGAGATGGTTTACTAAGTTCTCATGGATACTAGATGGACAAATTTCAATTTGAATACCTCTTGTTTTATGGGATCATGTGTTGGAATAACAATTCTTTGAAGATGTTTCAAGAGAAATATTGAGGAGACTTCACTTGGAGTAGGACATGAGTTCAATATGGAAATTATGAGGAGATTGTTTATGGACAGAGCATATGTGACTTGGTACATCTCATTCCCCACTTCTAGTACATTTGACAGAGAATTATACAAGAGGCATTGTCTATTTGATATTGAGATGTATTCTATTTTTGTGTTTTATTTTCTCATGGGAATGACCTTGGAGTTATGGATGTAGTATTGGGAGTCATAGGAGTTATATGCTTCCTTATAAGATGATATTTATAGTATCGAGGGTCTTCAATATTTTTGCACATTAGTGTGTTTTCTATTGGAAGGTGACAACATTGAGAAATATAATGTATTATACATGGATAATATAAATAATGTGTTAAGATATATCATGAGTATAAGGTCTATCAGTGGTTGGGGTTAGTTGGATGTGAGCGATTGGTCATTTTGCCTAGATTGGAGTATTTGGGGGCATACTCAATCCTATTTTGGGAGGATATTAGATTTCTAAATTTGTGTTTTAATAAAAAGTTGAGGCTTGGTATAATTATATATTTTTATGACATTTAGTGTATCATATTGGCTTGGAATTTTTATCTTCCATACTTGGGCATTATGGAGGATGAGACAATTGTGATTAGGTGGTGGTCACTTGGAATATGTTGTAGATTATTTTGTGAAGCGTCTAAGCATAAAAGACTTTTTGAAGCTTCCTTTTACTCTATCAAGATATACAAAAAATTGGAGAATGTTGGTATTGGTTGTGTGATACACCTTGCAAGTCCTATATATATATTTATAATATATATATGTCCTCATTTGGAAAATAGGTGTCCCACTTTTGGCCACATGTGCAAGAAGTTGTAAAAGTGTCTAATGTATTCACAATATATAACATCTTACGACTTGTAAGATGTGGGAGTTACTAATGAAAAATTATGTGATGCTTGTAAGAGGATGATAATAGTGAGTTACAAAGTGGAAGAGAAATATTGAGCATAATTATGATGTGTAAGAAGCATATATATGAAATTTTAAGAGGCATAAGAAAGCGTCTTTCATGATGTGTAAGAAGTTGGTTATCCTTTTTAGACTTGGTAGTCAAGATATTTCATCCTCTAATTGATTGTTTATGTTCTATACCGATGTTGAAAAACCAAGTTCATGAGAAAGTATTGAAGGTTCTAGAATGATGTTTATAACTCTTGTAAACATGTTAGAGGTCTTTGTTAGAAATGAAGGAAACTAGTACAATATGGAGATCTAATATAACTTGCAAATTTGAAATATAAACTTGTAGAAATTAATGGATAAGTGATTTAAACTACAAATAAATCACACAACTTGAAATCCATACATAAGCACATGGATTTACATAGAGAAAACCCTTTCAAATAAAAAAAATCATCACTTGAGAAAAGATGGAAAAATTATATTCTTCTTCAAAGAGATTACAATACATAAGATTTCCTCACTCTTGCATCCAATCCAACATCTATGAACCTATAAAACATCTTATAATGTCTTCATCTCAACCCCTCAATATATGGACTCGTGAGCGCTCAAAATACCACCATAAAACATTATCATGGGTCAAAACAAGGTTCCAAAATATAATTTTAAAAATCCATATAGACCCTTACATGCTAAACATGGTCTCTTACATGACTTTACACCCTCTTATAGGTTGTCATAAAAAAACCATATAAAATAGAGACCCTCTCACATGCATCATAGACCATCAATAGTTTATGTAAAGATTCTCTTGCATGTGTCATAACTAGTTCTCATGTCAAAAATGGTCTCCCCTACTTTTAACCCTTACAGTGTCATAGAATCTATCATAACATCCTTAAAAATAGGCTTTCCATGTTAGGGCACTAAATAGGCATCTTTTGACAACTAATAACTTATTTTTCAAGGTACTACCATGTGGCAAAAGTGCCAACTCAAAATCTCATGCCTTTTTTTATGAAGCACAAATATTTAATAATATAAATGTGAAATCATCATGGGAAAATATAAAATAATAATAATTAAATAACTTAGGAATTGCTAGGGTTTAGACACCTTAATTCTCAATAGTCTCTTTCCTTATTCACTACTTAGCTCATTGTTTTAGCCAATGGTTTTGAGAAACTGTTTATGGTTTCTTGGATTCCTTTGCTTATATATTGGAGATTCATGAAAGAGAGGACTTCTTAATTGTACTCGGTTATGTTGTCAAAATTTATTTATAAGACCATGTTGGGAAAATGTGTCTCAACCTTGCAATTATATACAGTTTATTGTTGATAGGATGTATATATATTTTTATATATATTTCCTAGTTACACCGATAGGTGTATACAGTGGCAACAAAGAGAAAAATGTGAGTGTGTTAACTTTTTCAGGAAACTCCTAAGATGCCCAACACACATTAAATAATGACATATTGTAAATCTGGATCGTTCATTATTAGATTTTACATCTAATGGTGGATATTTTGTTGGTTTGTTTTGCCCTAGAATGCAACCCTATTTTATGAGGGTGTTGTATTACGATTGTGGTAGACGGTGATGTATTCTGAGAGTCTGATAATAGTTGTGTTGTCTCTTGATCTCTGGTGGTGATACTCCTATGAGAATCTTGCTCTGCAAGTATATTGTAATCTTTGTGATTTTTGAATTATATATTGGGTGGCTTTTGGAGTGTGGGGTTTTTCTCCTAAAAGGGTTTTCCCTTATGTGCTATGCGTGATATTTATATTATTCCTATTTAATTTTTTGTAATTGTTAAAGATTTGTAAAGTTTTACATTTTTCTCCTCTCAAGATTTGTGTAGGAAGTTGTTCTGCTACCTTAACTTCCTTACAAGTGCTATCAAAGCTTGATCACCTTTGCTTTCATTTGTGGGTTGGGTTTTTTTAACTAATCCATATTTGAGTGGGAGCTTGTGGAGAAGACACTTCGTGATCTCATTGTAGGAATTTTCAGATGGAAAGTTCATCAGGGAGAATAGAGGTGGAGAATATTTCTGGAAATAATTTTGAGATGTGGAAACTAAAGATGGAGGATCTGTTGATAGATCGAGATTTGTGGGATGTTGTTGATGAGAATGTTTCAAGGCTTGCAAATCCTACTCAAGCTACTCAATATGATGTTATGGACCATAAAGCCAAGGGTCTAATCAGATTGTGCTTGGCATACTCTGTTTTAATTAATGTCCATGAAGAGACCTTTGCATAGAAACTATGGAAGAAGCTTGGTGAGATGTATCAGGCCAAATCTTTAGTGAACAAGATTTTCTTGAGGAAGAATTTGTATTCCTTGAGAATGGAAGAGGGTGGATGAATCACAGACCACTTGGAAGCATTCAATATGTTGGTGGCTCAATTGGCATTAGTTGGTGTCAAAATGGATGAGGAGGAGAAATATCAGATCTTTCTTTGTTCTTTGCCTAATTTTTGTAAGTTCACTAATAATTTTGTGTATAAAATATGTTAAGGGATAATGTATTTTTGTTAGTGCACTAGGACATTAAGGTGTCATTTGAAGACTAAATACCCTATCCTCTCATTCTTATCTATTTATTTATTATATATTTTACTTTCACATCCATGATTCATATATGTTCACATTCATGATTCATGTACATTCACATACACACTAAAGTGGGGCACAATATAAGGGGTAGAAGTGCATACCTTGCACTTCTACACCTTTATTTTACACAATTGTGAACAAGTGTCATTCAAATACATAATTATTGGTGCAGGAGCACCTAGGCTGACCTCCACCTTGTTTGTTTGCAATTTTGGCTTGTACTGACTTTAGCCAAGTCAGGGATTTTGGTGTGTTGTTTTGGACCTTAGGAGGTCTTGCATTTGTGTGTGAAGAGTTAGTCACTAGGACTAAAACCTTCATTAGTTATCATTAGTGTTAAATTTTGCTTTGTTTGGCTTAAGACAACAAATGTTAAGATTTAAAGCATTAAATTTGTCATAGCCATATCTTCGTTGTTTGAAGATGCCAAGGGCAGTTTAGATGATTGTTAACTTGAGGTTAATAAGTTGGAGATCCTAAAAAGAAGGATAATGGCGAGGTTGCAAGAATATTACAAAGTGCATGGCAACATTGTTAGGTTGCATGCAATTCAATTAGTTTGGATTCCCTTGAAATCAGGGATATGGAGGCTTGCAATCTCCCCTTGAATGTTGGAAAAGACTCCAAGATGGAGGTATTGGCTCGTGGCAAGTAGTTAGACATTATTGTAATCAAATTTTTGTTGTGTGGAGAAAATGGCAGTAGACAAATTTCTGCATTTTCTGTGTTTTGCTTGAAATCCCGTGTGTTTTGAAACAGAGGAAATAAAAGGCTTTGAAAATACAGTTGTATCTTTGTTTTTGGTGTTCATAGAATAGTTTTGGATCAATTCTCATCGTTACTTAGGTTCCATAGAATAGTTTATAAAGGGTTTTTATTTCTGCTTTGGCAGATTTCTGTGTTTTCTTGTATCTACTCGTGCATTGTGAGAAACAGTGATCTTGTGGACACTATATTTGATGATTTAACACTGTGTCCATGTTCATAGGATAGGGTAGAACAATACATCTCTTGTGTTTAGATTGTTTGGTGTAGAATTTTTGAGTGAATCTTTAGATTAGAGTTAGGGGTTTGTAAATACTATTTTGAGCAGCAAGTTTTCAAATGGCTTCCCCATAGATACCAACCATAGAATATTCCTGAGATTGGTTGAATATGGGAGGGAAGCCAATGCATTATACATACTTAGTGATAGGAAATCAAAAGAGCCAAGCAATGATTTTAAAGACCAAACCCTAGGCAAGTATTAGCTGCCCGGTTAGGTGTTTGGTAGAGAAAAGACAAGAGAATAGGCAGGGGAATAGTCAACAATACAAAATCCGTACAGTACCAGGTGAGGTGAGGTGAGGTCTTCATACTCCAAAAGGTTTGAGACTTCCCTCAATGCATTGGAGTTAATTGTGACTCAAGAACCAGTGAATCCCTAGATGCAAGGTGAATTAGCCCTCGTCTCCAAAAGTATGGGAATCACCTGTACAGAATAATTAGTAGCCTGAAACCAAGTGCAAGATTTAAAACCCTGAAAAGGGTGTCTGAAAGTGTATTTTATTTGATAGGTTGTTTGGCAGGTTTGAGAGCAAAAGGCTAAAAACCAACTGGTAAGGGCTACTAGAAATAGGGCCTCACCTAGGCAATTTTATGCAATCGGGTAGTTTGAGGGTTGAACACCGAGCAAGATGGATCCTTGTGGATACAAACAACATGGAGACAGTATCTACAACTCCCCTACAAGTGGTTCTAATATTTTGAAGAATATGGCACTTAGATCCTTCTAAGTCCAAGGAAGAGCATTCAAATTGCAAGGTGTTAGTCTACCCAAGGTAAAGCACAAGGTAGGGACTCTTTGAGAAGAGTTGAAGCAGAGTTTGGTCAGTCTCCAAGCTCAAGAGGAACCCATTGGAGTCAGGTTCTAGGAAGGAGACAGAAGGAAAGGTCTTCTTGGAGTTGTGCAAGCAACCTTGGGTTTTAAAATACACCAATTATAGTCCTCAAATTTGAACCATTTGACACATTCAACACTTATCTAAAAATTTGCTAGCCAGCCACTATTATAGATCCCACTAGCTTGGACCAATAATCATTCCCAACCCTTTCTTAGCCTAGACTGAGTTGCATGATGTGACCTAATTTACATATTAGGTCATGCATGACATGACTTAGCCCACCTTATTCAAAATTCTATTTTTCTTATTCCTAGCATGACTATTTTAGAAGTTATAAATTATCCAATTAGCTTTTTTGCCAAAATTTTGAATTGTATGACTAAGGATATTAATTTATAGATCTACCTAGGCCATAAACAATCAACTAGTATTTGTGGAAACACACACTAGAGAATTTTGATTTACAAGCACTATCTCTACACCATACCTTAGTTCAATTAAGATATTTTCATTTTCATTCCTTGCATAATGTTTAATAATCTTGCTAATAATTTTTAATATATTAATAAATACATATCATTAGTTTGTCAACTTGATAATTTTGGCACAATAGTTGTTGGGGATAACATAGCTTTTATTTTGGAAGAATTCACTTTGGGATGACAAACATGTAAATTAAATTTTGTAGATTGGATTGCACTTTGTGACTTTATCTAGGGTGACAAGAGACCTGGATATGGGTCCAAGGTGACAAAATACCTAAATGTGTGAACTAGTAATGACTAAGATAATGTGTAAGGAGGTTTGGCTAGTGGGGTTTGGAGTAGTGGTGAATTTGTGTGCGAGACAAGTTGAATTAAACACCATGATTGTATACTTACAACATGTGCTCAAAGTGTGAAAATGTAAGGTATAAATGCTTTTATCCTTTATAGATACAAATTTGCGTATTTTCTTTGGGATCATTATCATTGACAACTCCACTCTCCATACCTACAACAACAAATGCTTGCAAAATGGAGGTAGATTAAAAATACCTCAATACAACTTAGATGACAAGAACTCTACACTTTGTGCAATAAATACACATTAAAATATAATTAGAGCCTTAGTGATCGACCAAAATCTTGTAACATTCTAGACAATTTAAATATACAATTCTTTGAAGTTTTAAATCTTGTGATTCTACTAGTAGAGGTCTTCTTATTTGCCACCAATACACATGAATCAATTTTTAATAATTCAAAATATAATATTATTGAGAAATTTCATTTCCCTAGATCATGATAGTAATATTTTATTATGGCATTTTCATAAATAAGTAATATTATTAGGAGATAATTCAAATTATTTTTATTATCAAATTTGGGATGTTGACCCTCTATATTAAAGAGAAAAATATTTGAATGTAGCATCATTGAAAAATCACTAAGCTTTTTCTTTAAAGTATCTTTTTTTCAAGTTAGTTTTAAAATAGGTGCCTTGGAATAAATTCTAATACTAAAAAATCCTCCCATATACTACAAAACTCATAAAAACACTTAAATTTTATATTATAAATATAAAAAAATAAACCATCTCATCAAATTTACATCATTTCATAATTAAGAAATTAAATCATTTTTTTTTTTTTTTATTAGACTGCAGGAATCGGGTAGCACGACCCCCTATAAACTGCAGCGCCGTAAACTTTTTAACGTGACTGGCCGCTGGCGCGACACGCCCTCCAGTACCACGGGACGGGGAGACTAGAACCGTGCCGCAACGGAATTACTTAGCCAACCGAGCTAGGGCCCCCCCTAAGAAATTAAATCATTTAATCCATAAAAATATATTAATTTTTTTTTTCAAAAGATTATATTATTTTTTGATTTAACTATAATCCATTAGCTTTAAAGAAAACAATAAATAAATAATATATTATTAAATATAATAAATTTTTTCCCTAACAATTTTCTTGCAAAATCATTTTAATACAAATTTTATAAAATCAATAAAAATCAATAAACATAAGAGGCTCATAAATAAACCTAAATTTTAAGTTTATCCTCCTATGATCCTAAACGGTTATATAACTTTAAAAAGTAACTGCAAATATCAAAGGCCACTACGAAGGCTTTTTTCTTTGGTACGTGTAAACTCAAGACCATCACCGCTCTTAAATACCGCGCTCCCTGCTCTGCATTTCATTCTTTCTCTTCAAAAGCTTCAAGTTTAAGCTCGGCTTCTTTTGTCACTCCACAAAATACACATTTTCTCAGGCAAAATATTTACTCTCATTACTACAAAGGTTTTTTTAGTACGGTTTTTGGCGAGGGTTTAAGTTGCAGAAGAACGCTTTTCATCTGCGCTGGTTTGGCGGAGAGAGAGAAAATGGAGCAGCAATTTGAGGAGTTCAGGCAGCAATTGGAAGAGTCTGGAAGCGTGAGGGAGCGCCTCCGCGGCATTGTTACTGACCTTGAATCCGTTTCTCGTCTTATGCAGGCCAACCTCCTCCAAGTTCATTATGCTGCAAACTCTCAAGGTACTTTCACCAGACATTCTTGTTTACCTTCTTTTGATATTGTGTTGTTTATATGCCTTTTGAGGGTTTCAAGCATCCATTTCCTTCCTATTATGGCAATGTAACTTGAGTGGGCCTGAAGGTGAAAATGTGTATTTAATATTGGAGACCACATGTTAGAATCCAAAGGGTAGGGTTCTTCAATAAACAGCATATGAAGTAAATGGAGAAATAATCGGTATTTGGAATATTTACCTACAATCTGAGTTGGCTTAACGGTGACGGCTTATGTACTCTAAAGTAAAAGTCACGGGTTTGAATTCAGAGGAGGTAGGGTTGTAATATTATTCAAACAATATATAAGATAAATGAGAAAACGATCCCCGTCTTGAATGCTTGCACAGGGGCAGTCTCATGCACTGAATAAACAGGTCACTTGAAGTAACTTAAAAACTACCACTACAGTTTTTTACCTTCCATATTTAGTTGTTCTCTATTTCTTCTCGTGTGAATTTGTTCTCTATTTTATATGCCGTGAACTGGTTTTTAATGTGGTACAGTTTTGAACCTTGAACCTGCTTGAGATTAATACATGTAAGCACTTTTTAGCAGCTACCTTTGCTGTTAACCTTTTCTTTGTTTTCATTCTTAGTTTATTGTTTACTGGTATGGTTTTATCTTCCATACCTACATTTAGAGAGTTTGAACCTTGCACTTGCTTCAAATTAAGGGCACATAAGCTTGGAATATTTAACTTCAACGTTAACGTGTTATGTTACCTAGACTAAATATTGCTGGGAGAGAATCTCCCTGCTTCTCATGAATGAAGAAGCAAGGTATTCTGACTGCAGGCTGTCACTATGGCAGGCAGGGTGCAAGACTATTGGTATATATTTGGCTTGCCATCAAACTTGCTTGGAATGGAATTGTAAGAAAATTGACAAATTCTTCCTACACGATGCTTTCATGTATGGTGGGACCATTACCTTGCTCCACAACCATTTTACACCCCTTAGCATCATTTTTTTAAAGATATAGTAATGGAGGTTCTATTGGCCTCCCTGTTTAACGATACTAGATTATTTAATTGATTACAAACATACTTTGAATATTGTGTTTCAAAAAGCTCCCAAAAGAGTAGAATTGGAACAAAATAAATATAACATGGTCCCTAACATGCCTATAGCATCTACAGGCAGAAAAAACTATAGCATCTAATCAAAGATGATCAAACATCAATAGATGATCAAACATCAATACAAAAAGCATCTTATACAATACCCCCACATTCCTTGGGCATTTTAGAAGCATGCTTTGATTTCTTCGCCTCTTCAATCCATAACTCTTTTACTCAGCTTGGCCTTCCTTTGTGATGACTTGCTAATGTTGAAAAGTGAACCCCATAGCACATTTCTTTGCAATAGGAACAAAAGGGCTGCAAAAAGTTGGAACCATTATGTCATTGTCAACCTTTAGACAACCATGATGGTGACAGACATGTAGGCCATCTAAAGCCTTCCCAACATCACATAATACACCTGGAGGAGTAGTCCTCAACTCTTCTATAACAAAATCATTCTTTACTCCTTTGCCCTTTGCCCTAGCCACAATAGGCTTCTTTGGATTAGTTGTTCCCTCCACATTGGTCAATGCCACAACAGAGAATTGATTTAGGAGAAATAATTGCAATGGGCATAGCCCAACAGAATCATCATGAATCTAAAATGCAAGGTTTGTTACAAAATCACCTCTTATAGCCATTTTGGAATGCTTTTCTATTGCAAAAGCTTCTTTACCCAAAACTCCTTTTATAAATCCTAGGTCACCATGTCATGTACCCTTTTTCAATCCACAACTATTTAGTGAATGTATTATTAGTGTAGAACTAGCAATTAGATAACTTGGTAGTTTACTTTTAGTTTTCAATCATAAACTTATGTTGCCTTTTAGGAATAAGGCAATTTAGTCCCGTGTCCTCTAGTTGAGTAGAGTATTCATGTCTTCAAGATAGGCAATGGCTAAATATTTAGTGCCTATCAATTAACACTATCAATTGAGGGGTCGATTGACCAGTTCACTACCATCAATTTAGGAGTAGTTGGTTGTGATTATGGATCAACAATTTTGAGGGAGGGAGTGTTGTTCAATTAGCTGCCTACGTTTGAGGAAATTAATTGTTAGTTAGTTGATCATTCATGGATTGACTTCCCATCGTTGAGGATCATTGGGAGTTGGATATATAAAATAGAGCATAAGGCAAAAGAGAAGGGACATTTTTGGAAAATTAACAAACATTTAACTCTCATTCAGTGCTAGTGGCATTGTTACAATAGTTGGGGCATTGGAGATGAAATCCTTTTAGGTGTGAACCTATCATCTTAGGGACTAAAACACTAAGGAGCAATGCATATTAGTTAGTACAGTGTTTGTAAGTTGGGAATGCCTAGTAAGTTGTATTAGATTGGTAAACTTCACTTTGAATGTATATTGTCAGTAGAAAAATTATAAAAATATAAAAAAATATGGTTGTTGTTGGAGTGTTTTGTGTTTATTATTTGTGCATTTAGTAGGGGTTACTATAATGGTATTAAAGCTATGATCTTGCTAGCAGGGTTTTAAGAAAAGCTGAAATATCAATATTGCCTCAACCTAGAGAAATGGATCTTTAGTTTCTTAGCAAAGGCCCTAGCCTAATATTGAAGGCAAAAGTGATGAAGAGAGAAGAGATTGGCCTAGTCCATTTTCTACTATCATGCATGTGGTAGAAGAAAGATGTAATGTCTCCTTTCTAGCCCTATGCTTTTCTGTGGCCGTTACCCTATTTTCGGAGTCTTGTATGCTAGTGAGAGGCAAAATTAGGGTTTCCTATTTTTTAGGAGGTATCTTTTTGAGTTCCAGGGGATGTTTGCAAGAGTTTGCCAATATGTTTTTTGGGTTTTTCTGGGTTTCAGAGAGTTTCAGAGAGGTGTCACATGCATTTTCATCAGAGATTATTTTTGAACTTACTATTTTTAGTAAGTTACGACGGCTGCCCGAAATGTGTTCAAACGGTGTTTGGAGTCATTTACTATTTTTAGCAAGTGCTATTTTTGGCAGTGTGGTTTGGTAGCAGTTCAACGCTTGGCTTCTACTTCTGGCAGTGAGGCAGTTTAGTTTTGGCAGTGGCTTCTTCAGTGTTTTTGGAGTTCAAAAAAGGAAAGTTTAATAAGTTAAGTTATATTATTTTCCTAATGTTGCTTTTTGGCCCCCACGCCTAGGCTTTATGATTTAAGTTGTTTTAAAAGGTGGACTCATGAGTTGGACACCTTTTTTTGGAGACTTTGCAAATTTAAATGATTTTTATGCCAAGGATAAAGTGGACACCATAGTTGGCAAGATAAAGTGGTTTCAATAAATAATATAATATTCCTCATTTGGGTGTCCCTTTTGGAGGGAAAAGGAGTTTTGAATTTTTGGGTTTGGAGCTTATAAATAAGCCTCTCTCTCTCTCTCTCTCATTTGGTTATCCAATTTTATTGTAACGGAGCTTATAAATAAGCCTCTCTCCCTCTCATCTGGTTATCCAATTTTATTGTAACAAAGTGCTACTGAAATCATTTCAAACTCTTGCTTCGAGGTTGATACACCTCCTAGTTATTTTTTAGTATCAAGTTTGCAAGGTAACTCCTAGTTGAATAGTGGATGCTTCTTCATTCAGAGGTTGCATTTTGAGCTTCAACGGTGATGGATTTCCTATTTGCTTTAGTTTTTGAGTAGCTTCAATGTTTTCTAGTAATATTTTGGTGTGTTCTTTTGCTGTTGGAGTTTTTTGGAAGTGTTCAAACAGACCTAGCTGATCCACGTTTTAACTTGCACCATCTTGAGGAGTTGAGATATTTTGTGGGTATTGTTGCTGAGTTTTCCTCTCTTTGGGGCGTCGTCTTGCTCTAGTTTTGGTGTTTTTTAGATGAGAATCTGTATTTTGGAATGAGGTCGACTTGCTTGGGAGGTCATACCATTTGCTGCAGGTATATTGAGATGCGTGCTTGAGTTCTCTGAGCTGGTTTGTGGAGTTTGGTTGATAGAACTTGGATGCCCAGCCCCTAGGCATCGTTTGCAATAGGTTTGGGGTGATTCAGAGGTGTGGTTAGAGAGTTATGAACATTTGTTGGTGTGTGGGTTGATGTATCAGGTTCGATGTTCAGAAAATCCGACCGCTGCCCCTTCATATTAGACCTGGTATATTCTTGGTATTTGTTTGATTTTATGTTGCCTTATGGTTCATTGAAGCAAGAACTGATTTATATTGTAATAAGCTTCATTTGAGTAGCTCATGACATATTTTTCCATATATCTGATAATCATTGTAATGCTGATTTGGTAGTACCAAACAACCTTCTACTTCTCAATTTTATTGTACTTCACTCTTGCTGAATAAGTGGTCGAGTTGCTTTACTTTCCTTGTTACCTGCAGAAAAGTGGAAGTGGCTGGCCATGCCGCCATGTTCATTGCTTTACTTTACCTTTTTGTAGCTTGTTGAAAAGTGGAAGTGGCGGGCTATGCCACCAAGTATTTAATTTCTCTATTGGATAGCGTGCCGCCAATAACTTACTTTTACTTCCAGCATTGAAAATTATATTCAGATCCCATTGCACTGTATGCTCTCACCTTGCCCATTACGGGATTTGGGTGATCAGAAATTGAAAGGTTGCTTTCAGTTTACTATTTGTTACATTGGTCTAACGTTGATGGGTGAAGTTTATGTGGAAAAATTTGGGGAAAAACTAAGGGGGATATTTCAAAAGAGTAGTTGTCTTGTTGGAAGTGAGAAATCTGCTTCTTTAATTGAATGGGCACTTGCACAAGATGAAGACTTCAAAACTCAAACTTAAACTCCTCCACTTGATGAATTGTGCTTGAGTGTCTTGGGCAAACATGTTGAATTTATTGAGTCATTGGAAGGAATCCCTAATGCAACATTTCCAAAAATATTTTGGGCTAAGGATGGGGTAACACTATCAAGCATAGTACAAAGTGTTATAGGATGTTGCTTGGAAATTGGCTAACATCCTAGATCACCCAACTTTGTTTGCTAGGGGGCAAGAAAATTTGGGAAGAGAGGATTTGTCATGTCTCCTTTGCAATTTGCAACTATTTAGTGAATGGATTGTGAACATAGGATTAACAATTAGATAAGTTGGTGTTTATATTTAATTTTTAGTTAGAAATGTATGTTGCCTTTTAAGAATAGGGTGGTTGAGTTTTGTGTCCTCTAGTCGAGTAGCGGTTGATTATTTGTGTGTTCCAATTAAGCACCAGTTGGGTCTTGTGTGATGTCCCTAAATTTGGGAAGTCCTTAAATCTGCCCCAACTTTTCAATTTCAAGTGATCAATTTGGTTTTGGGAATGTTTATAACTTGATTAGGTCCCTGCAAGACAAAATTAGAAAATATTTACAAGATAATATTATATGATGCTCTCATTGGGATATGTAAAGGAAACAAGGAAAGTAAGGTTAGTGATACAACTACTTGTTTAAGACCTGCAAATAGGTTAGTAAACATCTATAACAAGAAACAAATATCATATCATAAATATATTGGAATCTTTTAGGTTTTTAATTCATTCTTCCTAGAACAAAATGGTTAGATAGGGTGCCCAAGAAACCCTCTACCCTAGGTCCAAGAGCAGTTCACCCGTCTTGGCTCCATGTGGCCTCTTGCCATCCATATGGGGTGGTGTGCCTAGTGAGGCATCCTATCACTGTACCCCTTATTAGAACCATTATTGCTCAATTAATCATCATGATGGAAGGTTGGGGGTGCAACTACAAGGTGTCCCAGAAATAACTCCTTCTAAGCTCAAGGTGTCATGTCCCTTGAAATGATAACCTCAAATATATCAAAATACAAATAATAATTAAAATCTAAGTATGAGCAATTACTATTTAAATATAATTATAATTATCATTGTAATATTAACAATCCAATCATCATTCTCTTAAAACAGATTATCATAACATGCACTATAATATAATAACTTATATGATAAATTAATTGATATGATTTCGTAAAACCATAAGAGGAAAAGTATACAACACATAAAATAAAATAAAAGAAATATAAAATATAAATACCAACTAAAGAAGAAATGAGTGATAACAAGCCGATTAACATAGGCAATTACCATGATTAAAGGCAAGTCAAAGAATTGACCAAATGATGAATCGACTTCAAATGAATCGAGCATTGCTTGCATAAGGGTCACGTCCAAGGTAGAGACTCTCAGACGCCTATAAAGGAAGAAGCAATGCAAGGATGAAGGCATCAAAGAGGGAAATAGACTCTAGTAGCAGTCGAACAAAGGTAAGTCTGCAAATAATATTTTGTAAATATATTACAATCTGTAGATGAACAGTTTATGCATTTAATTATTGTATATATAGAAAGTTTGCAGAGAATCCAATATCTATTGGTTACAATAATAAGCAGCCTATATATCTATATAATTTTGAGTTATCTATTATTGTTGAATATAAATAATGGATCTGTGTCATTGATTTAACATGTAAAAACAAACTATATTATGGAATGATGTTCATATTTTCTAACTGTAACAACCATCCATGATGAAGGGAGTTAAGGGCCTACAAGGAGGGGAAACAACGTTGGGGTCATCCTCTAAGTACACGACCCCATGGTGGATGGCTGAGGCTTGCCACATGTGGGCCAAGAGGGGTGTACTGCTCTTGGGCTTAGAGGGAGTGACTTCCCAGGACACCCTACTATAGTTGCGCCCTCAATCTCCCAACATGATTAAGCAATAATGGTTTTGATAAGGGGAATGGTGATAGGACGACACACCACCCCATATGGATGGCAAGGGGCCACATGGGGCCAAGAGGGGTGTACTGCTCTTGGGCCTAGGGTAGAGGGTTTCTTGGGCACCCTATTAGGCCATTATGTCCAAGGAAGAATGAATTAGAACATCTAAAGAAATTCAATATATATTTATATTATGGTATTGTCTTTATTTATAAATGTTTACTAACATATTTGTAGGACTTAACAGGTAGTTGTATCCCTAACCATATTCTCTTTGTTTTCCTTATATGTATATATTCCAATTAATATTATCTTGTAAATATTCTCTAACTCTGTTGTGCAGGGGCCCACTCGCACTATAAACATTCACAAACCCACGGTGATCACTTGAAATTGATAAATTAGGGCAGATTTAGGGTTATCCCAAAAAGGAGACATTACAAGTGGTATCAGAGCACCATCCTGCCAGCCTAAGGGATAATAGTTGATGCAACCAAGCCAACGAACTTTAAGGGCCCTAGAAAGAGAAAAGAAGAGGACTATGGAGCAGGAATTGAGAGCATTAATGGAAAAAAATGAACAAACTAGTTAGGCCATGCTCCAAACCCTTCAAAATATAAACAACAACCTTAATACATGACATGAAAGGGAAAGCACCCCTAGCCAATCTGAAAGTAATCATAACACTACAATAGGATCAAACCCAAGTACCAATGGACCCCATTTCTTGGCCGAAGAGAGTTCTTTAGGGGAAAATGAAAGAATTAACAATCCAAATGCACGTGAACTTGCCTTAGAATATGTAAGACTTGATTCTGAAGTCCGAAGAAGCATCCCCTTCACAGCATATTGTGAGGTTGTGATGAAAAATGATCATAGGGGTAGAAACAATCGCCCAAACAAAGATATACAAAGTAAAATAGGAAAACTGCCCATCCCTAACTTTGATGAGTCGAGGAAAATTACAACCCATGCATGGTTACAAAAACTAGAAACCTATGTAACTCTTTGCCCCATGATGGAGCAAGATGCCATTACATTCACAATACTACATCTAGAAGGGGGGGTGCATGACTTTGGCATTATGGCCTAATCATCCAAGATCACAAAAATATCAAGGCCTATGAAGTCTTCAAGAAAAAACTCATAGAAAGGTTTGACCAAACTCATCACCAAAAATACTTTAGGTAGCTAACCAAATTAAGACAAAGGGGGACCCTCGAAGATTACATTACCGAATTCCAAAGACTAGCAGTCATGGTCTCGGGAATATTCGAGGATAGACTCACTTACCTTTTTATAGAAGGGCTATTAGATGCCACTTGTGGCCTAGCAAGCGCCCTAGACCCCTCCACACTTCAAGAGGCAATCCTCAAGGCTACTCAACTAGATACCGCCCAAACAAGAGGGAGACCCTCAAGTAAAACAACATCAAAGGACAAACACTTCCATGGGAAGGACAAACACAAAAGAACATTCCTCCCTTATAATGACCGAGAAGAGCTTCAAAGGAAAGGACTATGTTTTGACTGCTGAGGAAAATGGGAACCTGGTCATATATGCAAACAAAAGGAAGGCCATGAGAAGTGCTTTAAGTGCAATGAATGTTGGGGTCTAGGTCATGTTTGTGGTCGAAAGGATCTTAAGAAGAAAAGCTTATGCTACTACTGCAAGGAAAAATGGGGACCAGGACACAAGTGTGGAAAAAGGAGCCAAGCTTGTGGGAAGGCAATGCTCCAAGAAACTGAAGGGGAGGAGAATCTGTGCAAAGAGGCAAAAATTGATGAGAATAATGAGAAAGGAGTAACCCTAACTTTCATCTCAAAAGCATTCAAGCATCATCCTTTTAGGATCCGAGGAGTAATTAAAGGACAAAAGGTAACTACCACTAGTAGATAGTGGGGCTACCCACAATTTTATTGATGAAAACTTAGTTAAAAAGCTAGGGCTAGAAATAGAAGAGTTCAAAGTATTTAATGTAACCTTGGATGATGGATCCACTACTCCTAGCGGGAAGAAAATCTCCCAACTTAACATTACCTTGGGAAGGCACCTGATTAAAGACAAGTTCTACGTTGTGGATATGGGAGACACAAATGTGATCTTGGGCACCCCATGGATGCATTCCTTAGGTCGTTTTATCTTTCATCTCCCCAAGTTAGAGATATGCTTTGTGTACATGAAGGGAAGAGAGTTACTTTACATGGAATATCCGATGGATCCCCTAGGGTAATCTCATCAAAGAAGATGGAAAGAATCCTTAGACATGGCCAAGTTGAGTGGGTGGCTCAATGCTTAATCCTAGACAAAACAACTCCCAAGGGAAAGTCTGTCCACATAGACATACAACAAATCCTAAAAGGGCATAAAAAGGCCTTCAGTGACATTCCACCTGGTCTACCCCCAAAAAGAGGTTTCGAACATTCCATCAAACTAGAAGAGGGAACAAAACCAGTTGTTACCACCCCTTACCGCCATCCTCGCAAGTATAAGGAAGAGATTGAGAAGACCATAAAGGAGTTATTAGAGATGGGGCACATTCAACCCAGCTCTAGGCCTTTCGCCTTGTCAGTTGTACTTTCAAAGAAGAAAGATGGCACTATGAGGATGTGCATCGATTACAAGGCTTCAAACCAAAAAACAATAAAGAACAGATACCCTATCCTTAGAGTTGATGAGCTTATTGACGAACTTCACGGGGCGGTCTATTTTTCAAAAATCGACCTAAGGTCAGGTTACCACCAAATCAGATTAAGGGAAGATATACCAAAGACAACTTTTAGATGCCACTATGGGCATTTCAAATTTCTTGTCCTACCTTTTGGGTTAACTAATGCACCCGCCACCTTCCAATCCTGCATGAACCACATTTTTAGGAAGCAACCAAGGAAGTTCTTATTGGTTTTTTTTGATGACATACTAATCTACAACAGAACATGGGAGGTGTTAGTTTTAGGATCAGAATTGTCATAAGCAGAAAAAATGCAACACATAAGAACAATGAACACAACAGATACCTTGGGAAAACCCTACTACTCGAGGGAGAAAAACCCAACAAGAAATGATCTCTCTTATATATATATATGTTAGATGAATAAGTGCAGAATTCTGCATACAGAATCAGGCCCTTGAAATCTGGCCAAGTCCAATACAAAGAAAGGAGACACTTCTCCTTGATGTTAAATGAAGACACTTCTTCTTGAAATTGAATCTGGTGCTACAAGGATGGCGAACTGTTGCTAATGTGTGAACTTGGAGTGAATGAGAGTGCTTGATTGAATTATAAAATGAGGAGACACCTTCTCCTATTTATATAAGCTAGGCGACCCTTCATCTTAGAGCCGACCTTGAACAAGTAAATTTTTTTCTTTTATAAAAATAAGGCCGACCTACCTTCACAAGAATAAATTAAGGAGAAAATATCTCCTCAAGCTACCAAACACTAACACTCCCTCTTAGCTAGGGAGATATTTTCCAGATATCTACGTCATGGTGTCTCTCAACATGATGCCCACAATGGCTACACCCATTTGTGGAAAGCTCAAAGGTTCATCACGGAGTCTCTCAACGTGATGTTGTCATGGAGTCTCTCAACATGACGTCCACCATGGCTACTCCCATGTGTGGAAAGAAACACACATACAAGTGTTCATCACAGAGTCTCTCAACGTGATATCGTCATGGAGTCTCTCAACATGACGTCCACCATGGCTACTCCCATGTGTGGAAAGAAACACAAGTACAAGGGTACATCACGGAGTCCCTCAACGTGATGTTGTCATGGAGTCTCTTAACATGACATCTCATCTTAGTCTCAGAGATGAACAAGGGCTCACACCTCATATTTCTCCGTCTCAGAGAAATATACACTACAAGGGCTTTCACCTCATATTTCTCCGTCTCAGAGAAATATACACTACAAGGGCTTTCACCTCATATTTCTCCGTCTCAGAGAAATATACATTACACAAATCTTCATGATGATGTGACTCCCTCTGAAACTCCAAGTACTTGCATCAACCTCCTTACCTCCTTGTCCAAGATTGCCTGCAACACTTGCCTTAGAGAAATGGTTTCCAACGCACACCTCCGACACTACTGACTTGCAAGAGTTCAAGACTATCCTTCTCAACCTCATCCTAGATCACCCTAGGTTTGCAGAGCTACCAAGGTCAAATCCAAATTGATTGTCTTGTGCAATTCTGTTCTCTGCAGCTGAAGATGTCTTCCAAACACTGCAACCCACTTGGCTGACACCTTCACTTCTTCTCAGTGAGTCATAGAACTCCCTCTTGATCCTTGCCTCAGAGATTGCAAAGAAATCCTTTGGAAGTGAACTCCCCTCTATTGATGAATCTCAAAATCTTAGTCTTCTTCCTGGACATGATCTCAACTCGTGTCTTGAATTCTCAGAATTTAACTCCCTCTAAATGTCATTTCCTTTTCTTCAAAGAAACTGATCGTAAATTCTCCATCCGAGGCTGATCCAACCTTGTGCCCTCGAGTGAAGAATCAAGAGAATTATGCACCACCAACTCAGACCCAAGGCAGCAAGCTATGTCTCCATGTTTGTTCATTTCTTAAGTCTGCGTGACTTCCTCACAGGATGCATCAAGCTCTTCCTCCCTTGAATTTCTTATGCAATCTCTCATCATCCTTTTGCTCCTTGATCCGTCCTGGAAGCATTTTAGAGAGATTAATAATAGTTCATAGAATTAAACTATCCTGAAGAGAAATGCCAATGCTAGAAGCATACATGATTCACTATTCCCAATTGCATGAATTATTATTAACTATATAAAATTTATTCAAGGTACAAGCATAAAATACTTATCTCTTTATGTTGGTACACCATTGAGCTAGACTTGTAGCTGTGTCTCTTCTTCGCCACCTTCACTCAATGTTGCCACATAATCGCGTCTCTTTTGATAGATGCAGAGCACAAATAGTGCTAGCAAGCCCGAAATCCTCCAGATGAACCCGACAATACCACTGAACACAAATATATCTCAACACACATTGGAGTTTGAATCATTTGTGAGCAGGATCATCGGCTTGAATATCTTGTAGGTCGACAAGTATTCACAGGTTTTGCCAATCTCCTCGTCAAGACCAAATCGATTATGAAAATGGCTATCTCAGGGCATAGTTCAAGGGTTTTTGACTTCTGTGATCGTAAAATGTCCACAAAACAGGTTATCATATGAAGGCAGCTTGTTCACAACAAACACGAGCTCACCCACGACCACCACCCATGCGATCTCTTCAATCATATACAACCCAACACATGTATGTATCCAATAAAATGTAGCGATGCCTTCTTTAAAACTCAATCGATACCATCTGCTTGAGACCCGCAGGCTCCAGTCACCCACGATAACGCTACTAACTCAATATGCAAAACAAATAGACTTCATCTTTAACCATTGCAAAGGATAAAGTCGCTGAGAATAGATACACAATATTTGAACGCACCCCCTTGAGAATATTATTCACAACCTGTATTGTAGAAGTGATGGCAAATTTCACTTCCTCCAATGATTTAAAAAAAACTGAGAATGCAGTGATGACGATAACATTAACCAACTCGAGTTTAATTCGCACGACTAGAATCATGATGCTGTACACGACACTACAACTTTGTAAGCCTGTTTCTCCTTCCCGGCAGTATCCCGAGACGCTTTTTCTTTCTTTTTGAGCCTGGAGCGAAGCCCATTCCTGAGGGTCATGTCCTTCGGAAGCTCCCCCATGTCAATGTCATCAAAGCGGCTGGAAAAAATAAAAATGCAAGCTCGATTTCTTCAATGCGGCGGCGACCATGATCGACGGCCTTGTGGTTGGGCTTGTCTCCCAGCGCACTCCTAACATTTCCATCTCTCAAGTCTTGGTTTTTTTTTCTTTTTCTTCGGATTATTTACTCTTTCATCAATGACATCAAGAGAACAATGCACAATGTAGTGCAACTTTAGCGCATCGAACCCCTCACTAAACTTTGTATGTAAACATGATTGTTCTGCAGACCCACAATCACCACACAGATTGTCATGATCTCCTATCTTGCTTCCTGTCTAATTTGTTCGCCAAATCGATGGGCTAGTCTGTAGAAAACTCATTCATGCCTTGGAATCAACCTCCATGCTTACTGTAGTTCCTATATAGGCTTGATCTCTAACTTGGAAATTTAATCGATTAGAACCCTCCTACTAGATAAGGTTGAAGTGCTAGCTAAGATTTTGATTAGATCTTCCCTTGAACCCGCTTTGATACCATGCTAGTTTTAGGATTAGAATTGTCATAAGTAGAAAAAATGCATCACATAAGAACAATGAATACAGCAGATACCCTGGGAAAACCCTCCTACTCAAGGGAGAAAAACCCAACAAGAAATGGTCTCTCTTAGATGAATAAGTGCAAAATTCTGCATACAGAATCAGGCCCTTGAAATCTGGCCAAGTCCAATACAAAGAAAGGAGACACTTCTCCGTGATGCTAAATGAAGACACTTCTTCTTGAAATTGAATTTGGTGCTACAAGGATGGCGAACTGTTGCTAATCTGTGAACTTGGAGTGAATGAGATTGCTTGATTGAATTATAAAATGAGGAGACACCTTCTCCTATTTATACAAGCTAAGCGACCCTTCATCTTAGAGCCGACCTTGAACAAGTATAATTTTTTTCTTTTATAAAAATAAGGCCGACCTGCCTTCACAAGAATAAATTAAGGAGAAAATATCTCCTGAAGCTACCAAACACTAACAGGAGGAATGCTTAAAACATATAGATGAAGTGCTAGGTATACTCGAGGAACATTCTTTATTTGCCAAGTTGTCCAAATGTGAGTTTGGCATGGAGGAGATTTTATACTTGGGGCACAAAATCAGTGCCCAGGGAGTTGAGGTAGATGAAGAAAAAGATTGAGGCAATCCAAAACTAGCCAAAACCCAAGACCTTAATCCACCTCAGAGGATTCTTAGGACTATGCAGCTATTACAGAAGATTCGTAAAGGGATTCTCAAGGCTAGTTGCGCCACTCACTAACTAAGAAGGGAGCATTCTCTTGGAACGAGAAGGCACATGCATTATTTGAAAAACTAAAGGAAGCAATGAGTTCCTGTCCTATGTTAGCAATACTTGATTTCAACTCACTCTTCGAGTTATATTGTGATGCCTCGGGAAAAGGCATTGGGCCTGTATTGATTCAAGACAAGCACCCCATAGCTTTCGAAAGCAGGAAGCTCAAGGATATAGAGAAAACATACTCAATCATGACAAGGAGATGCTAGCCATTATGCATGCCCTTGCAAAGTTTAGACAATACCTAATTTGTGGGAGGTTTATTGTGAAAACAGACCAAAACAGCCTTAGATTCTTCCTAAGCCAAAAGTACTTAAACGACAAACAACAAAAATGGGTGAGTAAACTACAAGCATACAATTTTGACATTGAATATATAAAGGGTAAAAACAACATAGTAGCAAATGCCCTATCACGAAGACCCCACCTTGGTTCAATGGTAGCAATATCCACAGAGTGGAGAACAACTCTAATCACTGAGTATGCCAAAGACAAATTTTCAAGCAACCTAATGAAAGGGAAAGTACAAGATGAGAAATACCGAATCATGGACAACCTCATTCTTTACAAGGATAGAATTTATATCACTCTAGAGTCAAGGCTAAAGAAGGAGATTTTGAAAACTTATCATGACAATCCATTATTTGGACACTAGGGGTACTTCAAAACATACAAACAAATCAAGGAAAGGCTCACATGGAAGGGACTCAAGGGAGATGTATTGAAACACACTAATGAGTGTATGGTATGCCAAGGGAATAAAGAAGAACACACATTTCCCGCAGGGCTGCTTCAACCACTACCCATCACTAGCCAAAAGTGGGAGAGCATCTCCATGGATTTCATACAGGACTGCCTAAGGTACAAGGCAAAGATTGCATTTATGTGGTAGCAGATCGTCTCACCAAGAATGCACATTTTATAGCCATATCCACAAACTTTAGAGCTCCCCAAGTGGTCGAGATATTCTTTAAGGAGGTTTTCAGACTAGATGACCTCCCATGAAATATTGTAAGTGATCGAGATAGCCGCTTCCTTAGCATATTTTGGCAAGAGTTGTTCAAATTAGTAGGGATAAAATTAACCCCAAGTACCAGTTATCACCCACAAACGGACAGACAAACAACAAGTGGTTGGAAGGGTATTTGAGGAACTATGTCATTGGGCAACAGGGTGGATGGATTAAATGGTTACACTTGGGAGAATATTGTTACAACACTACCCACGATATGTCCATAGGGATGAGTCCTTTTCGAGCACTATATGGATACAAGGCCACATCCTTTGGTGATTTGATCCGAACAGAGAGTCGTGTACCAGGGGCCAAATATCTCATACAACAGAATGTGGACATCATGAATTCACTTAATGATAACCTACATCATGCCCAAAATCAGAAAAAGATATATGCCGATAGGAGACATGATCTTCTTGAGACCACAACCATACAAACAATCATCTATCAAAATCAGTGGAGCCGAGAAACTTAAGTCTTAGTTTTATGGACCATACAAAATATTGAGGAAAATTGGAGAGGTGGCCTACGAATTGGAACTTCCCACAAACAGTAGAATCCACAACGCGTTTCGTGTATCCTGCCTCAAAAGTGTGGTGGGGTAACACATCATCCCATGCCCAAAATTACCACCATTAGACGATGAAGGAAAATTGATCTTAGAACTAGAAACTATACTCAATGTGCGAGAAAAAAAGATTGAGAAACAAGACTATTGAAGAGTACACCTCATCAAGTGGAAAGGACTACCCACTGAGGATGCGACTTGGGAAGTGCCTGAGATATTTGATCACCCTAATTTAAAAGTTGCTTGGGGATGAGCAAATTTAGGAGGGGAGGACTGTCATGTCCTTTGAAATGATAACCTCAAATATATCAAAATATAAATAATAATTAAAATCTAAGTATGAGCAATTACTATTTAAATATAATTATAGTTATCATTGTAATATTAACAATCCAATCATCATTCTCTTAAAACAGATTATCATTACATGCACTATAATATAATAACTTATATGATAAATTAATTAATATGATTTCATAAAACCATAAGAGGAAAGTAACACATAAAATAAAATAAAAGAAATAAAATAAAATATAAAATCTAAATACTAGCTAAAGAAGAAATGAGTGATAACAAGCCGATTAACATAGGCAATTACCACGATTAAAGGCAAGTCAAAGAATTTACCAAATGATGAATCGATTTCAAATGAATCAAGCATCGTTTGCATAAGGGTCATGTCCAAGGTAGAGACTCTTGGACGTCTCTAAAGGAAGAAGCGATGCAAGGATGAAGGCATCGAAAGTATCGTGTTATAGGGATTGTGTGGGAAAGTTGCAGGGTCACATGTGAAATTTGCAGGGGTCTCATAGGAGCAAATTGTGTCATTTGTTCAAGAACCGCGTCGCCTTGTGAAAAAATCGCTATGGCAATTCTAGTATGGGATAAGCTACATTTTTTATTAGGGTTTTGATGTTTTTTTAAAATTAAAAGTTTGATGGTTTATGAGCAATTTTTTATACTTTGTGAAACTAGGGTTTTAGAAGCTTCCAACTAAGGTTTATATACCTATGGCTGGGTTAATCTTTGCAATGATGGCTATGGTTTACAATCAGTAGATAGGGAAATTTTTTATAGGTATTTATTTTAAATCTTTCGGGCAGTTTATTTTTCAGTTTTGGGAGTTTTTATTTTGAAAAGATTTTTTTTAATTGGCATTAGCTAGCCTCAGATTCAAGGATAGAAGAAAGGTGTATTGGATTTTTTTACCTTGGAAAGTCAAGGTGATTTCATTGTTTGAAAAAAATGATTTTTTGGATATCATAAAAGATGAGGTGTCTACAGTTATAGATTTGTAGTAGTTGGCAACTCGTAAGAAGGAGGTGGTAAAGGCCAAGCAAATGATCATGGATGTGGTAAAGGATTGTTTAGTTCCTCATTTATCTAAAAAGAAAACAGCTAAGGAGATGTTTGATGCGTTGGTTAGTTGTTACTAGAGTGAACATAAATAGGAAAATGATATTGTGAAACAAATTCAAATCCATAGAGATGACTAAATCAGATACAATTATTAGTTACTTGATGAAGGTCACACAACTTCGTGATCAACGTGTAGTAGTTGGGGAGAACGTTGAAAATGTAGAGCCAGTGAATTTGGTGATGAGTGGGTTCTCATCTTCTTGGCAAGTGTTTGTTCAGGGTATTTGTGCTTGAGAGAATCTTCCTTCTTTTGAAAGATTGTGGAATGATTCTATCTAGGAGGAAACTTGAATGGAGTCAAAAGCTAGCAAGAAGGGTGATGACAATAATTTAGACCTTTTCGGACAAATGGAGAAAGTAAAGGAAAAGGGACCAGCATGGGTAAGGGAAAGGATGAGGATTCATCCTCACAACAAGGGAAGAAGAACTTGAGTAATATCAAGTGCTTCATTTGTCATAAATTCAGTCATTATGTATTAAAACGTTTAGATAAGAAGGACAAAGGGAAGCAATGGTAGAAGGAAGTGGCAACCTTTGCAGAAATTTAGTTTCTTTTATGGGATGGAAGATACATTAGATGGATGTTAAGGCAACTTTTCTTAATTGTATCATTAAGGAAGAACTGCATATAGAGCAGCCTTATGGCTTTGAGGTAAATGGGAAGTTATCCCATGGTTGTAGGCTTAAGAAAGCCTTGTATGGACTCAAATAAGCATTAAGATCTTGTTATTTCAGGATAGATGAATATCTACAAAGTATGGGATTCAAAAAAATGAAGCGGAATCCTAATCTATATTATATAAGTGTTGGGATTGATCTGCTTATTTTAGTGTTGGGATTGTAGGGTGTAAAGCATATTTAGTTACTGAGTTTTGAGATGGAGGACATGCGCTTGATGCATTGGCTTTTGTGTTTAGAGGTTTGGCAGCAACCAGGGGAGGTCTTCCTTGGGTAGGGTAAGTATATAGTTGAGATCTTGAAACGATTCTAGATGGAGGATTGCAGACCTATGGTCCCTTAATGTATTTGGTCAACACTAGATTAGATATATGTTTTGTAGTGAACACCTTGAGTTAGTTAATGGTGGAACTAAGTAGGAGCATTGGGTAGTAGCAAAACACATGTTATATATTTGAAGGGCACAATGGAGTATGGTTTGAGATATCTTGGAGATGCTGAAGTAAAGTTGCAAGGGTATATAGATTCACATTAGATAGGTAGTGCAGTAGATAGGAACAACACCTTGGGGCGTTGCTTTAGCTTCTGTTCAACAATGATATCTTGGTTCAGTAGGAAGCAAACTTTTGCAATACTTACTTTAGTAGAGGTAGAATACATTGCAACTAGTACTGCTAGTTGTGGTGCCATTTGGCTTTGCAAGATACTTGTGGGGTGGTTTGATATTGTGTTGGATCCCATAATCATTTATTGTGATAATCAGAGTTTTATCAAGCTCTTTCAAAATCCAGTGTTTCATGACAGGTCCAAGCACATAGGGGTTGGACATCACTTAATGCGAGACATAATTAAGAAGGGAGCAATTAGGCTCTAGTATATTTCCATAGATCAATAGATAGCTAATATTCTAAGCAATCCCTTAGTAAAAGGGAAGTTTGAAGCTTTCAAAGACAAACTTGGATTAGTGCAAAATTCCTTTTTCACTAAGAGGGAGTTTGAGCTTTTAGCTTGGATAGGATCTTTTGCATAGGTTTAGTGTGAATATGTTGGAAATGGTTCAAGTGGTTTGAACTGCTCTATTTTTGAAGTCATTTATTTAGCTAATTAAATTTGATAAAGTGTAGATATACATTAATGACTTATACTTATCTTCCAATTCATCTCTTGCAAGAGATAAGGAGCTTTTTGAAGATTAGTAAAGATAGGTGCAAGGTAGAAGAAATATATACAATGATAAGTTCCATTCAGTTGTGGTGAACAATTTGTAGAGGTTTCCTTGTAAGGTTTTTGAAGGAACGAGAAGCTGACTCGGAGGTATAATTTTTTGTGTATTTGTTTTACGCTTTCATAATTTGAAATTTCAGCTATTGTGTGATTGTTGCAATGTTTAGAAATTTAATTTTTTGCTGTTAAATAATTTCTGTTTTGAGTTATTTAATGAGAGAACATCAGGACAACGTTTGCTTGGGGTTGAAATTCTTCACTTGTAGCCCATCTTCTGCTTGTGAAGTTTAATGCCATGTCAAGTTGTTAAAGTTAAGTGAAATGTTGACATAGGTAGAGAAAGGTCAACAATAAACTTTTAATGCCATGTCAAGTTGTTAAAGTTAAGTGAAGTGTTGACATAGGTAGAGACAAGGTCAATAATAAACTTACATTTCAAGCAATCTGTTGTAGCTATGCCGCCTCCACTATCATGTCTCTAATGCTTTTATTTTCAAGCATAACATTGCTTTTTTTAATACAAATAAAACTAGGTGTGTATGAATGATTTGCTGCATGGTAAATGGTAGTTGTAAGCATATTTGTCAATCCATATAAACAATTAGGTACAATTTTCTCTTCAAATTCTTGTATTGATAGCTTTTTTATTTTGAAGCTTGTAGTAGAATTCTAGTGGAAGAAGGATACAAAGTTCTAAAGTGAAAAGAGCATTATGTTTAGTGTTTATAACTAGATACCCAAAGAAATGTTAAACATGAAGGGTTCCAAATGTGACCATTGTTGGTAAAGACACAACAAGGTTCTACGGAGTACATGGTGGGTGCTCTTTGTGTGGGTCGTGTTGCCCACATTTGAATCATGCAAACTTTAAATCCTTCCCTTGTTATAAAATGTCATTCATATCCTACTAATACACAAAAGTATGAAAGAAGGAGCTCTCGGTGATTATCAAGATACCACATCTTTCTGATTTTCTTAGCTCTCTATATGGCTGCCAGTGTCACTTCTGCCAGTATTTAAAAGGAGTCCACCTAGTTAGTGATGTGAGTGCAATGAATACAGGATTGAAAGTGATCTCACAAAATGTTGTGACAACAAAACGTATACAAACCAATTGATGTCAGAAATTACTCAGCAAGTGTAGTATAATGGTGTAAAACCACAACCTCTATGATTGCGCAGGTTCACAGTAGTAGATGATAAACTTTAAATGTTTCTTGAATTCCTTTAAGGAGACATGTAAATCAGAGCGGCGAAATCATTTCCAAAGGAACGATGATGTTACAAAGGCCGTTATCATGCGAAGGATTGGGCATATGGACTTGGTGGAGATTTTAGTGGGCCTCAAAACCTCATTATGCCCCAATATTTTGAGCTCATTAAGGAAAGTTGAAAATGAATGTTTGAAAGACTTTTGGCATTTTGTAGAGGTTTAAAATCCGTTGTTTGGCCCTGAAATGGTTGTATAAACCACTGAAAAGGCCGACATGTGGTTTCGAGAATATAAAGAAGCGGTAGGATAAATTAAAAGGTTGTCAGCATTTTGAGAAGTTATAAAACCATTAGCGGGCCCCAAAGAAGTTTAGAAAAAACCACGATTTTCTGACGCCCCTTCTTAGAATTAGAATTCACAAGGGTGAAAGTTAGCGGGCAGCTACTCCCTCTTTGCACCAAAACGAAGTAATAAAGGATTGGCTAACAGATAATGTTTTGGTAGACGATATCATACAACCTCAATAATATAAATATTGTCAGTAAAATGGGTCGCGACCTTGATACGTGTCTTATGTTAAAGTGCAGAGAATCTTGTGTTAAACGCCATAATTAGTAGTCACTTGGACTTGATCACTACCATGTCCGTGATGTAGTGCATCGTGATTTAAAGGGTTACGAAGTTAGAGCTGATCCGCAGAACACCTGTTGCATAACTGCTTGCTACCAAGCTAGTTTCCCAAGAAGAACAGAGGTTGAACAATTGTACAAACATTTGAATTTTAAAGCTCTCTGTTAGAAGACAGATGGAAGAAGTTAATGGATGAAATTAAGCAAAATGGTGACTTAATTTTCTTCATTGATGAAATACACCCACTATCTAAAACAGCTTAAACCTGCCAAAGGACTTTGATCCTCACAGAGACGTACATGGTGAGGAGTTATTAACACTAATGTGCAACATTTTAATATAGTGGTCTACTTAACATTGGGTCTATGTGTTGGAAGCAATTAGAAGGCAACACATCATCTTCAATATTACCATGCATATGGGAAAAGATGTAAAGAAAATCAAGGTTCACATTCCAAATGTTTCATACTTTATCCTCCTAGACAGAATGTTTCAGTGATGGACTACACTTTAGTCTTATTGGAAGTTAAATTCTGCCTGAGAAGCTTTTGAAGAACTGGTAATGAATGATCTACAAAGCTTGCAGTACAGTGAATATATCACAAATATGTGTGCTCAGGAAATTCTTTCCAAATCACAAGTTGGTGGAAACAACAAATTGTAGTCTATGATTCATATCTGTAGCATTGTTTCCAGTAAAATTGTAATCAGGACATGGTATGGGTAGATAGAAGGAAATGTATAGCTAAAACATTTACTATGTATTGTGTGAAAGATTTTTCATCTACACAAAGGAAAATGTCGCGAAACTTGTAGAACTGATGGCTGAAGGAGATATCAGTATGCACTTAGAGCCTGACACTTTGATGATGAAGCCTTTAAAATTTGGAATTTGTCTTGAACGTGGGCATTGATTATCAGCTGTTAAATCTTATGAACCTGGATCGACCTCACCAATGGATTGAAAGTCTTATCAACTTAGTGGAAATTGGAAATGGAGCTCGTATTAGAGCAATATTATGGATTAACATATTAAGATCCATGTAGATTGGAGGAAATTCAAAAGAAAGCCACGAAGATTCCACAAATCAGTTACAAATAAAAATAAAAGGGATAAATTTCTTTTGTAACTGAAATGTAAGAAACAGTTACACAAAAGTAGTAGTTACGAGAAAGTAAAGCAAATGAAGATTCTTTAAATCATCGCCTCAACGGCAATTCCTGTAATGAGCCACCCTAAATTGATCTATAATTTTTTTGAAATTTTGCCAATTTTGCTTTTCAGGCATTTCATCAAGCAGTTTACCAACCCATTGTTCTGAACTTGTTTAAACTGTTTTTTCATTGTCTTGATGATACTTTTTGTATATAGTTTGCAATTTAAACATTTCTTGATTTTCTCATAAATCCAATGACAGGGACAAATTCATTCCAAGCACCATCATTTAATTTACTTGTACTAAATATTCTCAGCAAATTCGTTATTCAACCCAAGAAATTGTCAATTAATGACAAAACATAGTTTTCTAAAAGTTCATTACAATGCAATATTTAATATTAAAATACTGCTGACCTGGTAACAGTATATATATGAAATCTCCCTGAAAATCTCGAATCACCTCCAACAACTTTAGCGTTCCAAGAACCCTTGATTGATCTTCCCTTGTCTTTATGCCTTCCAGACATATTGACGACCGCCTTTTGATTGCATGCTCTTCTTCAATTGCAGCTCCAATAATAACTTCATACAACAAGAACTTAATACAACCCTTTTCTCATTGGTGGTCCCCACTGTTTACAATATTCAGGAGATACTTGCAGCTAAACCCAACCATGGCACTCAAAATCGACTGGCCCTATGTTTACAAGCAGGTTCTCTGAAAATGATAGTCATAGGGCATTCAATGAATAATGCTGGAGAATAACCATACTCAAGGCCGATATTTCTTTCATCAACGAAACAAATGGAAAAGTCTGACTCTAAAGTCACGCATCCATACAATCTAAAAACGACAAATAGAAGTAATAAACAGCGATGAAGTGAAAGCTCAATGAGAATAATTGACAAAGCTCGATATCCCTCTTTGAAAACGGCAGAGTTTAAATCATCATGACCTCAAACTTTAGGAGGCTCCCAATATCTTTCGAACTTCCATTCTTGGTGATCGATTTACTTTAGACTCCCTTACTTCCACGTGTCTCTTTTAAGCTATCCAATCCTCTGAATGGATTTGTCCATATATTAAGACCAGTCGCTTAATTTGTATCTTACAAAAACTAGCATCGATTATATAAGTTGCTCCCAATATTTCACCAAACTTTAAACTTCTTTCTTAAATTTCTTGTATAAAGGAAAAATTGGTATCTCCCCATTGGCTAACTCCCAACTCGCCTCCTCAATCTGCTATAGGGCAGGCATTGATTATTAACATTCTTGACGCCCAAATATAAATCGCATCTCATCCAACAAAGTCGCGAATCTTTCAAGAAGCTCAGGCGATAGACTTGGAATTTATTATTGAAGGTATGACACGCTTCCTGGGAATGCCACACAATACGACAACTACCGTATGTTGCTCGATATCATATGATAGTATTAATTCATTCACTCATACTAATTGTCTTCTTTCTTGATCTCATGACTTTGTAGATAACCGCAGCTACTCAACCCTAATATGCCTTGGATACTATGGGTGATATATATATGGCTTGATTCATATGGAAGAGGTGTGATGAAATAAAGAATTTATTTTTGCCTCGATTTCTTTCTAACAACCACAACAACTCCTCTTAATTGTCTTCTTTAAAGTCCTGATTCCTCAAATGGTCCTAAGCCACGATTGCTCAATACTCCAGTTTTCCCTGATATTAAATATGAAAATCAATATGACTAGTATTCTTTTAACAAGACTGGCACGAATTTCCCCAAATCATGTGCGTTCATTCATGTCACATCCCTTACATTGAGACTATATGTTTGATTATGTATTTCAAATGCAATGTTAGTTGCAAACAACTGCTTTCATGTGATTATGACATTGGGAATGAAAAGTTGTTCTTTTATTGTAACTCTAATGTTAACAAACTTTTTATTTGCCATCGAATTTGTTGTTCATGAGAAGTTGAATGAGATCATGAGATCAAATTTCAATGCATATTATTAAGCCATTGAGAACGATCTAATCCATAATCCTTGTCAGTGGATGCAGGATTGCCAACGCCGCGAGGAAAAGGGAAATATCATCAGGGAGAGGACGTGGTTAATAATGGATCAATTTTATCATCAAACCTAGAGTCGGAGCAAGACAGTTATGTCGACGTCATTACCTTGGCCATAAGTAATTTAGTATATATATCAATTAAGCAAGTCAATTTAAATATATATGTCAACAATCACCTTTTAAGGAGATTGCAATGGCTAATGAATATTAAATTAAAATAATTGATATAATTAAAGTATCTATTATATCCTCTTAAGGTTGAAATGTTGAATTAATAATAAAATATATAAATTAATGCATCGATTTGAATTGAAATCGTTGAATGACTTATTATCAAAATTAATGAATAGATTGGAATCGGAGTTTTGGAAATGGAAACTTCTGTTAGCTCATCATCTCACATGCGTGAAACGCCCAAGAGTCGGCAGGTTGGAAGCCAAGAAGTCTCTCGGAATGGAGGTTTCTTGGGGTGATCGTTTTTATTCTGAAGGCTTTTCTTTTCGAGGGCTGGCCTTTCAGACGGCTACCACTCAGCTTTGGTTCATTCTTTTTGGCAAAGAAACCACCTCGGCTGGCATCATAAAAACAAAATTCCTCTTTCTTGAGATGAATAATCATCTAGGGATGGCTTCTTCACTACGACGCAACTCATTCATCAATAGTTCCATCTTTGTTAGTTTCTCTGTGCTTTATTTTCTTTCACCAGCGACGCCAAAATGTTGTTTTGGTCTTGGCATCATGATGGACTTTCCATTCTTTTGGAGTGTTGCTTCTCAAATTATTATCCAATCTCGCTTTATATCTTTGAAAGCTCGGAAGGTGTCGACTTGGGGATAATTCTCGAGGATGAGATTTGGAAGGGCGTCGCTTCAATTTGTGTCTCCATCGCATTTCACTGGAAATACCCTGTGGCTTCTGCAAGTTTTAGACTAACTATCAGGCACGTATGGTAGTATTTTGTGTTTACTCATCTTGATAGCATGAAATTGGGAATGTTATTATCTTGTGAAAGAAACGGGGATATTAAATAATTTTACCTATTCTTGATTGATCATCAATAGAGTTGAGTTAGTGTGGGCTCTGTATAATCTGATAACCGTGACTGGGCTCTACTCTTTCTTTTAATGCAAATGTAACTTGTCCATCTGAGAGGGGTAACTTTCAATATCTATTCTTAATTCATGTAACTTATGCAACTTTCTTAGATATTGAATCTCAGCAAACATGTCTTTATAGTTGACTTGGATGAGTTAAATTTGAGCAGCGGTCAACTAGAGTTGAGAATAATTATGATGTTCTTCCTTGTAGAAAGAAGGTTTATGCTTGCGTTTTCTGGAGGAAAATTCTGGTTCGAAATGTTCTAGTTCCTTCTCATCTCTGTTATTCTAAATGAACCCTTCCTGGTGGAACCATTGATAACTGTGTTGCGTATCTTCATCTAAGTATAACCTTGCAGCGGTGAACCCTGTTGAGAACTTCTTGAAATAGAATTTAACTCTCTTAATAAACTTGTCTTTTTGGAAGTAAGCAAATTGGATCTTTATTTATTTCTAGGAACGTATTGCAAAGAATTACTTTTGTGGAAACCCAAATCTTGAACTTGACTTGCATTCTAATTATCTCTGTCAACTATCATACTTCTGAGACTGAATCTTGAGTGAACTTTTTGGGAACATTTGGAAAAGCTTTTTCTGTTGATGAGGTCGAGAATCCTCCCTCCTTCTCAACCGTATTCATCCCATGACTTACCTTGCTAAGGGACTAAGGGTATTCCCTTCTGAGCAGATATTAAATTGTAAGTTAACCGTGATTGTAAAAGCAATTGCTACCAAAGAGGTAAAAAGATAATGAACCCTTTCCCTGTCCTAAAGGGTTATGAAAACAGTTTTGTCTTAAGAAAAGATCCTTAATAGTTTAATGCAATACTGAATCCTAAGGTTAGGACATAACCTCGAACCTAGAAGAAATGGCAATCAAACTTGTTAATGCAATTTTAGATCTTGATTTAAAGTATTATCATGTCGAGCAAGGGTGAGAGTGTTAACGACACAGTAGTGCTAGAGATGTCGGCACAGTAGTGCCAGAGACATTGGCATAGGAGTGCCAGAAAAATATTAAAATCCTTGGCCAAGGTACGATGCTTGATTTAGCATATGTTAGCTATCAAGAACCAGATATACCACTGATCAGTGTGGCCTTTCTAGTTGGGAGGTACCCTTAGTTAGGTCGATTAGGAGGTATAGGTCCTTGACACCAGGCTCAGAGGCATGATGATAATTTGATCCATGTTGATTACCCTCGTGAAGGGTGGGTTCTTCAGTTGAAGAAACTCGGGAGACCAGTAGTTCTTGGATGGGCGGTAAAGCCCCTGATGATAATTCTCTTTCCCTCATCGCTAAAGAAGCCAAGTATAATAACAAGATGATGATGTCAAATGTATTTCTTTCTCACTCGTAAATCCAGGTACATGCAATGCTATTTAAGCTTACTTTCATTTATGCAATGAATGATATTCTTATATGTTAAATGTACGTTGTAAGAATTTGTAGTTAATTAGTTAGACAATTACTTGTATCATTCAGCTGAAATGAAAGATCTGAAATTAGTTAATGAATAAAGAGAAGTTATTTCCTTTCCTTAGTTTATATATATTGGTTAAATGGGAACCCTAGTTTGACAGTTATTTAGTTTTAATCTTTTGAGAGTCGGTTGATGGAAACAGTTAGATGTTACTTTTCAGCTGAAACTGAAAACTTAGAAGTTAGTTGGAAATTTAAAATGAATAGTTAAAACGATTTGGATACCCTGAAATGAAAACAAGTTAGTTGCAGTTCAGCTGAAAGTTAGTTGTCAGTTGAAAATTTTAAACTGTAATCTGGGAAGGTTGTTACAATTCACCTCTTCGAACAGCTAGAGAAATAGACTATAAACCTCCTACATGCAGTTTTTTAAAGAATTTATCCCTTCGACTTGCAAATTGTAGCATATTAGATTCGTAACCTTCCAAATACTATTAACCAGTGGCAATTGTCACAAACAGACTCTTTCACAATTCCAACAATTTAAAATTGTTTGTCCTCTTGGGATATAGGCATTCCCAATGAGTATACAGTCAGGTATAATACTCTTTATATTAACTTCTGAAAATTCCAGAATTATCAATCTCATCCTTGTAATTCCGTGAATTAATTGTCTCCTTCAATATTCAGAACTTTCTGACCAAATTAGAACTCACAAAAACTCCATTGAATTCTCCAAATTTAGCTCCAGCACAACCTTTGAATGAGACTGTCCGCAATCATCCAGGGAGTGTCTCTCAACTCCGAAGATGATAATCTTTGTGAAGGGGTTCATCCTTACAAAGTTTTGGAAATTCTTCCAGCAATACAATCTTCCTCCAAAATCCAAAACCAGCCTCCTTGCAATAATGCTCCAACAATCTTTTATTCTTTTCACTTTGTAACTCCTTGCGTCTGCTTGAATTCTCATCTTTTTTGCTTTTCACTTTTTATTTAATTCTTTTTGAGAACTCTCTCAAAAGTAACTTTAATTTTTTTTTTTTAACTTTTCAAAAAATAAGTTACTTTTGCACCAATAATTCATTTAAGTTGTCTTTATCTCTTGACCCTTAATTGACAACATTAAATTAATTATTAATTATATGCTGATTCAAAACTGGGGACATTACAATTCCATAGTTAATTAAGTTTCAGAATCAGTAGCCGTTCAATGGTTAAAACTTCTAGAAAAGGGGACAAACTATAAATATGTAATCGGTAGGCATTTGGGGGGATCTTTTTGCTGTTCAACCAAAGAGCTCCTGTGAGGGCTGTGGGGAACAATAGTGATTAGATGTTTGGCCCCTTTTTTTGGTCTGTTCGGGAAGTCAAGAGGAGGAACAATAAATTGCAGTTTTGATTATTTTGCCATAGATGCTCATTGTTTGCGTGCAGTGATTTTTGAATGAAATACTAATGCTTATGAATAAGTCTGTGAGCTTAGATAAATGTTTGAATGTTCCTTCCCTGTGAGGATGCGTTGTTCTGTGGTGTTTTATTCATTTATTTGAAGCAAATGTTGAATTGTAGTGAGTTGAGTCAGATTACTTTTGATAATTTGGTTTGTGAGCCATGATATTGATTGTATGCCAGTTTACTTTTTCGTTCAGTTAATAGTTTTAAATCCTTTTCAATTGCATCTATTTTCATGGCTATGGATAGATGTTAGTTTGCCTTTCCTACTTTCTGGTTAAAAACATACCCTCGTTTATTATATTTCAAAAACTCAAAAATTTGTATCAAAAGAGGGAGTTGTACCTCAACTAAAATTCAGAGGAAGATTACCAATGCAATGGTGATCTCTCCAACTATTGTTGATCGATTAGTCCTTCTTTGGGCAATATAGAGTCATTTTGAGTTAATTATTTAAAGGACAAATTTGTCAACCAACAGGGTGCAAGTAGTCGTAAACTCCATATCTAAGTCTATCAAGTCTTTCAAATTCCAAGGGAGGTTTTGAAGAAGAAATCTAGGTGGTTACTTTACATGGTAACAAGCTCAAGACAAGTGTTATTATAGTTTTAGGTAATTAAGAGATGGACAATGTTGTACCCATTTGACTTTTTTTGTATTGTGTTAGATTGTAAGCCACAAGTTAGTTGTTTCTCCTTTGTGAGACAAAGTTAGGTCCTTCCCTTTAGGTGTCAATGTTAGTTCAAGCTAACATGATAGCCTATTCATGCAACAAAATGTAATGTCCCCTTTTTAGCATGATCATATTTTCAGATGGTTTAGCCTATCACTGGCCCTCATAGACTAATATAGATGGTTAGAGGGTCTTCTGAGATAGAGTCTTGGTCAGTAGAGGCTTTAATCTTCTCCGGAGTTTAGTGATTTTCAGTTTTGGTGTTCGTTTGATGTCTCCAGAGCCCCGTTTGCTATACTTACTATTTATAGTAAGTCTGAGATTGGTTGAGAGAGACCCTTACTATTTTTAGTAAGGCACTTGATCGTATTGGGATTTACAGAGTTGACCCCCAGTTCAGACGGTTTGATGAAATATTAAGTATTAAAGGAGATATTAATGTTTTATTAGCTTGAATAATATTTAATTAATTAAAAGTGTTATTGTAAAGTTCTAACTTAGCTTTATAATGAAGGGTCAATTCATCATTAAAAGGGGGCCAATTGAGCAATTAATTTTGGGCGCCTATTCCAAGGTAAAAAGGTGAAATATTTAATGACGCAAATGTAATAACATTTAATTGTTATTAAATGTGCTTTTTGGAAGAAATCGACTTCTTGAAGAGAGCTTATATATTTGCCTTGGTAGTTGAGCCAATTCATTCTTGAGCATTTGTTTTGATGAAAATTGTCTGTGAATAAGAAGCCAAGGGTTTTTGTCTTTCAAGCTATTGGAGAACGATAAACTCTTTAGTGTTGCAACCATTTGAGGTGGTGAAATATCCATTGAATTTGGCATTCGGGAGAACTTCATTCAGAGGTTCTATTTGTGCACAAAAATCAGAGTATTTGATAAAGGGTTTTAGAGTAGGAACAAAGGGTTTTGGTGTCAGATTGAAGAGAAGACTAGAAGCTGATCATTTGTGATTGCTGGCACGAATTTCAAGATAGTACGACCTGCTTTTTGACAGTCATTAATGCAATAGGGAGGTGGCCTTTGAAGAAGGGCGATTTTGGTTTGAGAAGGCAACAAAAATTCTAAGAAAATTCTAGAGGGTGCGCCTAGCCTCTTTGAAGTCAGCCACAACAGATTTGGAGGGAAAGATTGCATATTTGAGTAGAATTGAATGCCCTTTGGGAGTTGCTTTTTGCAGCCATCTTCAAGACAACAATTACTATTCACTGTTTACAGGTATGCTCATGTATTTGAAGGCCTAATTTATTAAATAAAATATTACTTCTATCTTTCCAGCAGTGGTTTTCATTCCATGCATTTCTTGTATTTCTTTATGCTCAGTATTATTATCTTTATTATAAAAAAAAAATCAAACAAAAGCATAAAACCCTTGAAATACAAAGAAATTGCAGAACATCAAAACAAAAACAATCAGCCTCCGTAGTCGAGAGTAGACGAGTTCTTACATTGATATCAGAGCGGTTTCTTGCCATCCTTGTGGGGTTTTGAATGCAACCAAGTGACAGGGAAAGAAGGTACTACGAGAGAGAACTTTGTAAGACTTGGCATCCACCACAAGTACTTGAAGGGGAAACAGTATCTAGTTTGATTGGTGTTCATCAGGGGTCATCCTTAGGGCCTTCAGAACAGGTTGCAGGCATGGGTGACAAGGGGGAGAATAGTCCACTTCGGGATGATGACAGAGAGGTGAGAGAGACCTTGAGGGATTTACGGGTTGGCTAGCAGTAGGTAGCTGGTGTACTACAACAGCTCACAACAACTCTACAATAGTTGAATTTACCCAGGAGACAACCGCAGGATCGGGATGATGATAGGAGTGTAGCTGGGTCACGGAGAGTGCATAGAGTGCCTTCCCATATTGCTAATAGACCTACATAACCCACTTTCCTGAGAAATGAACTAGAAGAGGAGAATGGGGAGGAAGAAGGTGAACCCATGTTTGCTGATAACATTATGGCAGTGAATGATGAGTGGGAGTTGTTGACACCACAGGGGTGAGAGCGCATTAGTTTTGACAGATTTGTGAGCCAGAGGAGAGAGCATTACAGGTCCAAGTAGGATAGGGGACCGAGGAATCAAAATAGTGATCTGAATCATGCTACCAGTAAGCTCACATTGCCCATGTTTGATGGTAGTGGAAAGGTTACAACTCAGGCTTGGGTTCACAAGCTTGACACTTTTTTGACACTTAGACCCATGGCGGAGATTGATGCGATTAAATATGCCACCTTACACTTGGAGGGAGTAGCACACGATTGGTGGTATCATGGGATGGTGATGTTGCAACATAGCCACATCACTTCCTATCAGGAGTTTGTTGATAGGCTGGTTGAATGTTTTGATAAGAAGGATCCAAAAGTTTATTTCAAAGACTTGGCACAATTGAAGCAGGTCGGTAGTTTGCATTGGTGATTTCCAGAGATTGTTCGTAATGGTACCCAACATATCTGAGAGGAGGCTGGTTGTACTCTTTATGGAGGGCTTATTGTAACCATTACGAGGGTGGATAAAAGCTTTTGATCCACCAACACTGTAGGAGGCAATGAAGAAGGCAAGGAGTATGGAGTTTGCAGCCCCAAAAAGCAGGAGTACACATAAGGATGTTCCTTCAACCAACAATGAGGATTCTCAATAAATTGCTGATAAGAAAAAGAAATCAGCAACCATGGTGGATGAGGAGTCACGTGAGGAGTTGAGAAAAAAGAAATTATGTTTTTGGTGTAAGGATCCATATAACAAGGATCATGATTGCCCTTTGAGACCTAAGGGCAAAACAAATCGTATCATGTGGGCATATTATGAGGATTCAGATTCGGATCAGCCAACTTCAGAGGATCATTAGGATGAGAAGGCATCTGCGGATGGGAATTTGGCTCCTATGGCATTCTTTGCTAATGTTCAGGATGAGGCCACATTTAGATTCAGGGGAATAGTTAATGGGCAGTGTTGTGTTGCTATACTGGATACTGGAGCAACACATAATTTTATTGATGAGGGTTTTGTGGCTAGATGTAGACTTCAGGCCGAGGATTTTGATGGATTTAGAGTTTGAGTGGTTGATGGATATACCCTCGCATGCACTAGGCGGATTACTAATCTCACTTTGATGTTGAACAACTATGAGTTACATTTTAATTTCTATGTGGTCAACATGGGTGAGATGGATATAGTTTTGGGCATGAAATGGTTCTAGGACTTGGGAGTATTTACCCTCAACATACCTAAGGTGGAGATGTCATTTGAGGTTGATGGTAGGAGATATGTGTTGAGGGGAATTACAGATGGGAGCCTGCGTTCTATCTTTCTCGTTCATAAGAAGAGCGAGAGTGTAGAGGAGTTTGTGCAGTGTGGACATGGTTTTTACTCAGTATTCCGAGGTTTTAGACGTAGCCGATTGGGATCAACCTAGAGGTTTGGTACAGTTCGTGACCAACCCCTTGTTTGAGGCTGATGTTACATCGTCATATGACAATCCGCTCTTTGAAATTGATGCTAATCACTCTCTTGACCCTAGTCCCGAGATGAGCGTTGAATGTAGTGTTTTAGGATCCTTCTGGTGCATCAAGGTTCCAAACAAGGCTCATAGAGGAGTTTTCTAAGGTGTACACAGTGAGGAGTGCGTACAGTTTCACATTTGACCCTCATGTGCATGACCTATTTCAGATGCACAGTTCAGTGGCGCATGTACTTGACAACAATTATGATAGCTTGCCTTGCGCAAAGTTAGGAAGCAAATGTTGTCAGTTCTTTGATTTGCTGTCTTTTGAGACTCATACTCCTGCGACACCTGATGGCGAGTTTGAGTTGGCTTAGTGGTTTTAGTTAGTTGTTCTGGGGATGGTGTTACCAGAGCAATTTGGTGATATTAGGGACATTGCATAGTTCTACTCGTGGGATCTTGGTGGAGTGATCTTACAGAGGAGTCTCTTTGGGCGGTTGAGATTGCTTGGGGACAAGCAATTTTAGGGAGGGCGGACTGTAATGTCCCCTTTTTAGCATGATCATATTTTCGGATGGTTTAGCCTATCATTGTCCTTCATAGGCTAATACAGATGGTTAAAGGGTCTTTTGAGACAGAGTCTTGGTCAACAGAGGCTTTAATCTTCTCCAGAGTTTAGTGATTTTGAGTTTTGGCTTTCGTTTGATGTCTTCAGAGCCCCGTTTGCTATGCTTACTATTTATAGTAAGTCTGAGATTGGTTGAGATGGACCCTTACTATTTTAAGGCACTTGGTCGTATTGGGATTTACAGAGTTGACCCCCAGTTTAGACGGTTTGATGAAATATTAAGTATTAAAGGAGATATTAATGTTTTATTGGCTTGAATAATATTTAATTAATTAAAAGTGTTATTATAAAGTTCTAACTTAACTTTATAATGAAGGGTCAATTCATCATTAAAAGGGGGCCAATTCAGCAATTAATTTTGGGTGCCTATTCCAAGGTAAAAAGGTGAAATATTTAATGATGCAAATGTAATAACATTTAATTGTTATTAAATGTGCTTTTTGGGAGAAATCGACTAATTGAAGAGAGCTTATATATTTGCCTTGGTAGTTGGGCCAATTCATTCTTGAGCATTTGTTTTGATGAAAATCGTCTGTGAAGAAGAAGCCAAGGGTTTCTGTCTTTCAAGCCATTGAAGAATGATAAATTCTTCAGTGTTGCAGCCATTTGAGGTGGTGAAATATCCACTGAATTTAGCATTCAGGAGAACTTCATTCAGAGGTTCTATTTGTGCACAAAAATTAGAGTACTTGATAAAGGGTTTCAGAGTAGGAACAAAGGGTTTTGGTGTCAGATTGAAGAGCAGATTAGAAGCTGATCATTTGTGATTGCTGGCACAAATTTCAAGATAGTACGGCCTACTTTTTGACAGCCATTAATGCAGCAGGGAGGTGGCCTTTGAAGAAGGGTGATTTTGGTTTGAGAAGGCAACAAAAATTCTAAGAAAATTCAAGAGGGTGCGCCTAGCCTCTTTGAAGTCAACCACAACAGATTTGGAGGGAAATATTGCATATTTGAGTAGAATCGAATTCCCTTTGGGAGTTGCTTTTTGCAGCCATTTTCAAGACAGCAATTACTATTCACTGTTTACTAGTATGCTCATGTATTTGAAGGCCTAATTTATTAAATAAAATATTACTTCTATCTTTCCAGCAGTAGTTTTCATTCCGTGCATTTCTTGTATTTCTTTATGCTCAGTATTATTATCTTTATTATAAAAAAAAAAATCAAACAAAAGCATAAAACCCTTGAAATACAAAGAAATTGCAAAACATCAAAATAGAAACAATCAACCTCCGCAGTTGAGAGTAGACGAGTTCTTAGACAAAAATAGGAAATTCAAGGGAAGAGTACACAATAGATGCCAATATATATAAGGGAATGCCACAAAAAATAGTATTTCATATGTAATGCTATTGATATGACAAAAATCTACAAAACTCAAGAACCAAGAGTACCTACCGCAATAGTATGTACCAACAAAATATGGGGCAAGATTATATTATTCAAAACCCAAATCTTCTTATCCATTCCATCTCCTTGTCTTTGCCCCTCATTTCTTCAATGGATAACTCACCTTTTTATAATCTTTAGTATAGTGAGGAAATGTTGACTAAGACATAATGATTTGGTGCATTCAATATTGGTGCAAAGTCCTAATAAATGGGTCCCTTTGGCCCAAGAACAGCTACATTTTACAATAAAGAAATCGATTATAATATTGACACATGGACATATTAAGAGTCCCATTACGATATAAAGTTTATAATCTGAAGGATCCATGAACAATATGCAACACCTCATAAAATAAAGATTGTCTGTGACATTGTGTGATAGTAACTTGAATGAACCCTGTGGTGAGAATTGGCCCTTGCGGTGACATCATAGTAACTGTACACTCCAAATTACATGCAAACATAAAACAAATATAAAAGAAATATTTTTGGGTGATGCAAGATTGTTCGATCCCTAAAATGCTCTTGGATCAAAACCCTAGGTAAAAGAATTTTTAGCTTAGTGCCCAAGCTTAAGGAAGTGAGGGAGAGGGTGTGTTGGCCACCCAAGTCGACCCCCTTCATCTTTAGACATCCATATGTCTTCCTTTGGCCCCATGCCTTTCCATTTGACAAAATATTCTCTATACCCCTGTTTTATGGTTTTCTTACTTATGCACATACTCAAAATTCTTCTCTATCTAATCTTGTTGCTTGTGAAGCACTTGCTGCCTCCAATCAAGTTGTTGTAGTAACAATGTGTTATTGGTAGCATTTTCCTCTATGATAAAACATATAGAGCAACAACATTGAATATCAGGGAGATATCCAATCCCTCTTACAAGTCAATTTCATAAGCATTCTTAGAAATTCTACACATCACTTTGCAAGGGCCAATCTTCTCTGGCTTCAACTTATTATAGTTTCTCCTATGAAACCTTTCCTTTTATAAATGTGCCATGACTAACTTTTCCTCAGAGTAAGTCTTTTCTCTTGTGTTAATCTATGCTTGCTTTATATTTGTTGCTACTTTTCTCCCATTGCTTTCTCACTTGTGCATGCACCTTCTGCATTTGTTGTGCAATCTACATTAAGATGCTTGCCATATGAAATCCTCAATAGCTTTGTAACATCTTTGGGAGATGTCGCATACACAATTTGAAATGGGTTCTTGCTTATAGACCTATTCACTAGTTGTTGAATGCAATTTCAGCTTGTTCCAAGTAGGAATCCAACTACGCCGGTTTGTCTCCCATCAAACTCCTCAGGAGAGAACCCAAAATCTTGTTTACTTCCTCTATTGGACTATTTGTACCCAACTTTTCTTCAATATGTCAAAAATAGCTTAAGAACTTAGTATGCCTATTTAAGGTGATAATTTGTGGCAACCAACGTAACTTGATTACTTCCTTGAAGAACATATTTACAATCTTGGATGCATCATCCAAATTTTGACAAGGAATGAAGCACACCATTTTTGAAAATCTATCAATACAATGAAGATAGTATGATTTCCTCTCTAAGTTCCTAACAATCCAAGGACATTGTTTGAATTTTTTTCCAAAGGCTTGTTTGGTATTGGTAATGACTTATATAGTACTATATTTTGGAATACACCTTTTAAAACCTGAATTTTTGTTTCTCTTAACAAATCTCTTGACATCTTAGTGTAAACATGATCATAAATAACATGGCCAAAGTTTCATTGACACCAAAGTGATTGTTCGTCATTGAACTTTGTGATATACACAATTGTTTTCTTTTGAACAAATATCATTCCTGAATAAAATAATCCTAAAACAAACCTTTTAGTCCGACCCAAGATTCCATTCAACTTTTCCATGCATTTGTAAAATCTAGATCTGCGACATAGAAATCGTTCATCACATCCATTTCTACCAATATCACATCCATTTCTACCAATTCAACTATCATAGTAGACAATGCCTGCCTTTTACTCAAAGCATTTGCAACCTTATTTGTTATACTAGCTCAATGCTTGAGAACAAAAGAAAACCCTTGCAAGTATTCCACCTATCTTATGCGACTCTAACTCAACTTTACTTGATTGTTAATTAATTTGAATGCCCTATGATGAGTATACAAAACTAATTCTTTTAGCAATAGATAATGCCTCCACTACCACAAAGTGTGAACAATATTGTTTGCATTATTATTCACTTTAAAAACCTTCTCAAAAGTTGGAAGTGCCAACACCAACTCTTTTGTTACCTTATTTCAGACTTCAAAACCTCCCTTTGACATACAATGTGTCAATGGTTTGCATATCCCACTAAAGTTTCTAATGAACTTTTTGTAAAAACGTGCCAACCCATGGAAACTTCTAACCTATGTTGCACTCAATGGTATTGGTCATTCAACGATTGCTCGAGTCTTCTCATGATCCATCCTCAATCCATCTTGAGATATCACAAATCCAAGTAAACCAATTTCTTTTGCATGACACTACACTTCTTTAGGGTTATACACAACTTCTCATTCCTTAATCGTGTTAAAACTTGCCGTAGGTGTTCGAGATGCTTTTGTCCTATCTTGCTAAACACCAAATTATCATCTAAACCAACAACAACAAACCCAAGAAAGGTTTAAAAAATTCATTGACCTCATAAAGGTACCTTGTGCATTGGTCAATCCAAAAGGAATGACTAGCCACATATGTTGTCCATCCTTGATTTTGAATTCTATCTTCCATTTATCTTCTTCATGGATTTTGATTTGATGGCAACTACTCTTGGAATCAATTTTGTAAAGTAGTATGCTCTACTCAAACAATCTACTACGTCATCCATGCATGCCAATGGAAACCTATACTTTACTTGATGGTGATTTTGTTGATATCACAAGAGTCTATACGCATACTCCATTCTCCCATCTTCTTTGTTGCAAGCATAGTAGGTGCAATGCAAAGGCCCATACTTTCCCTAATTGGACCTCTCTTCATTAGTTCCTCCAATTGTGTTCAACTTTGCACTCATATCAGGACGCATCCTATATGGTGCCTTATTAGGTAAACTTGATCTTGGGGTCAAATTATACAATGGGAAATATTGTGCACTAGTGACAACCCTTAAGGTACTTCACTATCCATGATATCTTCAAAATCCTTTAATAGTGCCTTCAACTTTGTCTCCTTTCAGCTGCACAACTTACTTTCATCAGTGGTGCAGGCCTTACAACCAACACCTAGCACTCTTGCAACTTTTCAATTTCGTTAAGAAATTATTTGGTTGACAAAAACATTGCTTGGCCTTTTGCAACTTATTTCGTAGCCTCCATTGACTTCAACTCAAACTTCTTTATGCCCTTGGTGATGGTGAAAGTGTTCCTCCGCCCATTATGGATGGCACACATATCATACTGCCATAGTCTACCCAACAACACATGACAAGCATCTGTAGGAATCATATCACACCAACCAAGCACTGCTCCCTTAGTTATCTATTGACCCTTTTGCAACTAGGAAACATGGTAAGAATTGCAATGTGGCACTAATTTTAGGTTTAATTTCTCTACCATCTCAGTGGATACCATCTCAGTGGACCCTAAATTATTAGCGCTTCCTCTATCTATGTGCATCTTACAACAATTTCCTCTTGATTTATAAATAGTGCGGAAGATACTCTTTCTTAACCATGGTTCTTTGTCTTCTTTAGCAGAACCTTACATAACATTAGGGTCTCTCCACCTTCAGGTGTTACAGTCTGTCCCACTGCCTAATCCATCACTTGCTTGTGCAATGTGTACCCTCATCAAAAGCCCTGCTATCCGATTCTCCACATGTGTAATATATACTACTGAGAATCTTTGCATGACCTGCTGTACCTTTGCCTTCCCCTTTTATGGAGGTTTGCTCCTCTTTGAAGTCTTGTGCATTACTACTAGATGCCATAATCTACCTCTGCAAGCATGCTTTCTTACTACTTTGTTTGCTCCTTCTAGCATTACCCTTACCCTGCATTTTCTATCGCTTCTTGGACAACTTCTCCTTTGCCCTTAGCATGATGGTGGGCACCTATAATGGATTGAAGTGGCAACAAACAAATCTCATAGTGGATTGTGGTCTACAATCCATTCAAATATAGAGACACCTTTGTATCATCCTCCATATGACCTCTCTAGATGCCGAGTCTATAAAATTCCTCTGTACTACACAAATATCTCTTTCCACTGCAAAATTTGAAACTTCTTGAATAATTTGGAAGGTAGAAACTTACATTTCAACTCTGACACCATGTGATCCCACTTGGAGATCTTCAACGTGTACTTCTTCATCTTGTCTTTTTGCACATAATCTCGCCATAATGCAGGATGTCCCTTCAATCTAGTGGTTGCATAGTTGACTCTCTTAGGGTCTTCATAGATTCATAGTTGAAGCACTTCTCTATAGTGCTGATTCAATCCAGCAGATCCCTAGGATCTAAAACTCTTGAGTAACAAGGGAGATAAAATCTTAGCTTACTTCTTGCTCCCATGCCTTAGCAAACTTACCTTTGGCACTTAGTTCCTCTCTTGAACTGGAAGCTTCCTCATTGCATGGTTCTTGAATTAGTCTCTCATCATTGTTGACATCTTCAGTTATGGCTGTTACTTGCCTTTGTGCAGGCTCAAGGGGTTCCAACCTTGCTTGAATGGCTTTCATTATGCTAGCTAATTTTATTATCTTGCTGCTTCCTTTGATCATATTCACCATAATGCTATCTTCTCTTATTTTTGCCACCTCTTCTTCTATTAACCATCTTTGAAATATCCCCCCCTTGGTAGGATATTTAATTTCGAATTTCTGCCTGTCTGTTTGTGTTTTGGTTTTATTGTTTTTCTGTGATTTTGAAGTTTTTGAAGAGTTTGCCAGGTAATGCATAAAATATATAAACAGTTGCAGAATAAAGCGATTACTGGAAACAAATACTGAAAGATATCAAATCAGATTTATTATTACGTTGCATTTACATTATGGTCATACCCGGAGGCCAAAGGAGAATAATTGCAAATCTGAAATGTTATGAAATGATTTGATCAGCAACAACAACCTCCTTATTTCTGAACGCCTATCACAGATAAGTGACTTCACCACCCTGATATTGCTGTAGTATGATTGCAGAAGGCTAGACGTCCACAATGATGAAGAATTATAGCTGAAAACCTTAGTGATTCAGCCTAGAGATCTCACGCCATGTCTAGGAGATGTAGGGCCTGACTTGAATGCTGTACGGCTGGCTGATATAATGGTACCTCCTCTATCAATTGCTAGGTAATAATAATTTAAAGGCAAAACTGCAAACAATAGCTCAATCGATTTCTGATATGCACCTTATAACTTCCGAAAATCTGAATATGAACAACTCCAATTTGCACAAATGTGACTCCCGAATGCAGCCACCTGAAGAGCAAACCTTGGGTGGTATTTCACACCTGTAGAATGCTTAATCTGAGAGAGTTATCATTCTCAAAGATTGATTTGCAGCAAAAAACCCTTGTTTCTCCTCAACACAAAAAGCTCTGGTAATTTGCATAAGTATGAATGAATCATGAATGCTTTTTGTGAGTGCTTTTATACTTCCCCTAAAAAGCACGACTCCCAAGGCAATTAAATCATTAAATATTAAAAAGCATATTTGTTCTGTTGGCAAATAATATAACCCACTTATAGCGTCCACTTTATGTCTTTTAAATAATGACCTTATGTTATAACATAAACCATATATAATAAGGTCAATAAACTCATTAATAATATTCACTTTTAATATTTAACTATTATTAAAGTAATCACTTTAATAATAATTAAAATATCATAACTCCACAAATAATCAACATCAATTATTTCTGTCAATGCCATGGGGAAGCCCACTGCTCAAACTGCTCATCTGGATGCCTTACTATATATAGTAAGGTTGGACACCAACGTCCAAGTGACTTACTAAAAATAAGTGTGCATAAATTGAGCCTGAAACACCTTAAGAAGGTTCTCTCTGAATATCACTAAGCACTGGAGAAGAGAACATTGCAAATTGGCACCTGAAGAACCAGATAACTCCCACATAAGGCCCTCAAAACATCAACATTAGCCTACAAGGACCCAATGATAGGCTAATCCTTCAAACATTGAAGCTGGCTAGAAAGGGGACATTACAATCTTCTCCAATGGCTAAACTGCAGTGTAACACTTGCACAAACCATCCTAGCAACAAACTAGGCTTTGATACTAATTGATGCAGTCATCAATATAGGGTCTAATTAAAGACAATCTATTCATGCAGCAGAAACAAGAAACTCAAGGAAAAGGAGCACAACAAAGTTGATACATATATAAGAGAATGGCACAAAAATTAGGATTTCATATAGAATGTTTTGATATGATAGAAGTCTACAAAATTAAGAAACAAGAGTGCTTGCTGCAATAGTACTTGTGAATAGAATATGGGCTAAGATTATAATATTTGGAACTTGGACTTCTTATCTCTTCTATTTCCCTTCTCTCCACCCCCTCTTTTTTGATGGATAGTCCACCTTTTTATAGAGAATCCTTGATATAGTGAGGAGGCAATACCGACCAAGGCATAACAATTTGGTGTTCTCCTTTTTATAGAGAATCCTTGATATAGTGAGGCAATACCGACCAAGGCATAACAATTTGGTGTTCTCCTTTTTATAGAGAATCCTTGTTATAGTGAGGCAATTCCAACCAAGGCATAACAATTTGGTGTGCAATTCAATATTGGTGGGAAGTTCTAAAATAGGTATCTTTTGCCTAAGAACATGTCAAATTTTACAATAAGGGAACCAATTACATATAGACATATTAAGAGTCCCATTACAGTGTTAAATTTATCTACCAACAATTATCGTATTGACAATTGTCTAGCAAGATGCCAGAGAAAATATGAGCTAAAGACTTCATTAATACCATATCTCTTAATGTGTATGATGTGATGAAATTGTTAAATTTTGTAGAAGTGGATATTTGCCTGAGGAAACATCCTTTTGTAGTAGGACATTCTTCTTAAGACTATTCTTGTTTAGATCTGAAACTATCATAAACATTGTTTTTGTTTCTTAAATGCATTGCAGAGGTTCTTGAGAAGGCAAAAGTCCACATTGGAAAACTAAAGGAGCTTTATGCACAACTTGCTGAGGTCATCAAGGGATGTCCAGGTCAATATTATAGGTATCCATAATAGTAATTGTTTTTATGCTTATTTCAGTCTTTAGATTATTCTATTACTTTCCTTAACAGATGTTACTCTTGCTGTCCAGATATCATGATCATTGGAGAAACCAAACATATAATGTGGTGTTTTTGATTGTTTTTCTGCATTGGTTGGAGACAAGCAATCTGCTTTCCTATGTTGAAACACAAAACCTACTTGGATGTAAGGATTCTTACTTCATTCAAATGGGTTCTTTTATTTTTTGCATAAGATTATAATGGGCAATATTTGGTAGAATCTCACATAGTTCTTATTCTTTTTGATAAGGTTGTATATTCTTTGTTAATCTAAAACATGAAGTTCTAGAGTGCATATTTTGAAGATAACTATGACCACTCTAGGCATCTGCATGCTCCTGCAAAATGCAAATATAATCCACAATCACATTGTGGTGTTTGTGGTGTAATGATTATAGGTACATTCAAATGTGTTTTTGATTGTTTTTCTGCAAATATAATCTCACATTGTTTTTGATTGTAATGCAAATATAATCTCACATAGCTCTTATTCTTTTTGATAAGGTCATATATTCTTTGTTAATCTAAAACATGAAGCTCTAGAGTGCATATTTTGAAGATAATTATGACCACTCTAGGTATCTGCATGCTCCTGCAAAATGCAAATATAATCCACAAGCACATTGTGGTGTAATGATTATGGGTACATTCAAGTGTGGAGAAACCAAACATATAATGTGGTGTTTTTGATTGCTTTTCTGCATTGTTTGGAGACAAGCAATCTGCTTTCCTATGTTCAAGTACAAAACCTACTTGGATGTAAGGATTCTTACTTCATTCAAAAGGGTTATTTTATTTTTGTCATAAGATTGTAATGGGCAATCTTTAGTATAATATCACATAGTATTCTTTTTGATAAGGTCATATATTATTTGTTAATCTAAAACATGAAATTCTAGAGTGCATATTTACAAGATAACTATGACCACTCTAGGTATCTGCATGCTTCTGCAAAATGCAAATATAATCCACAAGCACATCGTGGTGTAATGTGGGTACATTCAAGTGTGAACTATATTTACCATGGTTATTAGGTGATCAGGAATGGTACTAGTATGGGAGAAAGAAGTGCAATATTTTCAAAAGAACTTGAAGATGGGTATATGAAGATGACGATTATATACATATAATATTTAGAAAAAATAATTATATAATGGATATGAAACTTTGGAGAATGTAAAATGCAAAAATGCTTAAATCTAAGAAGTTAACACTTTCAAAGTATTTAAATAGATGTCAGTGAAAGCAAATATAAGTTAACAAATATATTGATAATCATCATCATGATATGAACAATTAGCTTTTGAACCATAAACTCTTGGAGATGGCAGACAAAGACAGAGGGGAATGCCATTATCTTTAAAAACATGGTATGGGGGTTGTTAGAGGTGAATAGGAGGCCTTTTCTTAGGGGATGACAATTGAAAAAAAAAGGAAAAATTATAATCTATATGAAAATTTCAAATATTCATATGATAAGGCATTCACCATATTCATTACATAACCATCTTATGAAACATTAGATCTGAATTGAGAATTCACACAAGTCACACAATTGAACAATATTTTAATGTCAAATCATTTGAGTTTTCACTACCACTGTGCTTATACAACAAAAAGAAAAGGATAAAAGATTACAACTACAAAATGACAAAATGTAAATAACTAGATCTAATGCTGCTATGCCTTTGCCTCATCTGTACCTAAATCAAAATTACAGTCTGAATATGAGTCAAAAACCAATTTAAGGGACTGCCTCATCAAATGGAACCCCACTTGATCTCTCTAGTGCCTCCTCATCAATCTATGTGGCATCTTTGGGATCAACATCTCATTGTGTAGTTGGAGTTGATACTTATGAGCCTACCAATCTTGAAGTTGCAAGGCACTATGAATGACATCCAACTTCTTCATTTGTTGAGAGGTAAGCATATTCTTGATTGATTGAATGAAGTTGTCTGTGGACCAATTCCTCCTTTTAGAGGAGTTGGCAACTTGTGAAAGGAAGTTAGTGGCAAGCATAGTTAACTCTTGCATCCTTGCCTTGTCATTTCCACCATCCAATAGGGTCAGATTGAGCTAATATAGCTCTATTTGTCTTTAACTTTGGTTTGGTAAATGTTGGACTGCAAAGATTGACAAAGGCAATCCGTTGTGTTCAAAGTAAGGTTACCTTCTTAATGCTATACATATTTTCAAAGGCCTTCATGAGCCCTTCTTTCACCTCTTCATCATCTCAAGGAGGCACTCTCCCAACCCATTGTGCACACCATTTGGAATTTATAGTAGGCTGTCATATCAAGTAGGGTGTTGTTAGTAAATAGATTTGTCACGACAATTAAAAAGAAAAACCCCGTGTTTTCGAGATGTGTCTGTCTGAGACTTGGGGACTTGGGGGGGATGTCCCCCCATCGCCCCACCTCCAACGCCACCGTCCCACCACCAATGCTATCGTCTTCAAGATGCTGCCAAGACTTTGAGGACAAAGGAGTGTCCCCAAGACGTTTGGGGGACTCCTAGGAGTCTCTAGATAGTCTCGAAGACGCCCAAGCATCTCTTGCGGCCAAATGACCAACAAACAAGTCATTTAAGAAAACCAAACTTTTCTTTGAACTTTGTGTCCAAAAAAAAATCTTGTGTCCCCCAAACTTGGGGACTTGGGGGGGTTGTTCCCTCCATCGCCCCACCTCTAAGTGCTACTGACCCACCACCAATGCTATCATCTCCAAGATGTCGCCAATACTTCGAGGATGTCGGGGCATCCCCAAGACATTCAGGGGACTCCTAGGAGTCTCCAGACAGTCTTGAAGACGCCCATGCGTCTCTTGCGGCCAAATGACCAAAAAGTAAATCTTTAAAGAAAACCAAATTTATTTTTGAACTTTGTATCCAAGGCCAAACCCTAAATAAAACCGCCACCTGTCCTTATTTCAATTCACAAAAACAAATCAACAAGAAGCTAATAGTGTGAGTGTGAGAATGAAAGTTGCAAGTGTAAGGTGAAAGAGTGAGAAAGAAGAGAAAGACGGTAGAGGAGGAGTAAGATGAGGAGCAAGGAGGAGTGATGCCAAGTTGATGTTCACTTTGAAATTCAAATGTTTAAAACTAGTTTGCCAAAGTTTCATTTGTAATTCTTATACATCTTTTTATAACTATTTTTTCAAGTACTATATGTATTTCAGTGTCCTGACACCACCTTGCCACCATCCCCTTGCCATCCCCAAACTTAGTCACTTGGTCCCCTTGTCCCCGAAACCCATCCCTGCATCCCCTCGTCAAGAAAGTATGTGGAACTATTGTAGTAACAAATATTGTAATAGTTGGAGAAATCATTATTGTATTAACCGATTTTACTTTGCATTTGAAAGGGGCAACTTCCTTGTGTGATTAGGGTTTTATGTGGTTTTAATAGAAAAATAAAAAGGATGGAATGTCTAAAGAAACCCTAGATAGGCTTACTTAGGACATTGTTGTGGATTTCCAAAAATGAATGAAACAAAGTAGATTAAATTTATAGCAGCAAGAAAGACACGAAACACTTAAGTTTTATAGCATATCTAATGGTTTAAATCGTAGTTGCAAAATTGGCTCAGTACTCACAAAACTTGCAAGTACTCATGAGCCAGATTGTTAGGCAAGCTACTTGCCCAATAACTTGCCAATGAGTTTTTGTAAAACTTGTGATTTTTACCTGTAAAATTTGTGAGTCAAACAAAACAGAATATGATTTTTTGTGTTAATAACTCATCCAAATGCATATGAGAACCTTTTTCTTGCTTGCAATTAAAAAAAACGTGATTTTCACTTCATTTTCGCATGTGACTACGATTTAGGTATGTAGTGACGGGCAATTTTGAGACACGATTTTAAACACGAACTATAGGTTTTCCCCCTTTTTTTCTGATATTTTCTATGTTGATGGATGTTGTGATGCACATATATTTTCAACTTCTTATTCATATTTCATGGAACAAAGTTAGTTTGCTAAGATCCGTTTTTTTTTTGCTCAATTATTCTTGTGTTGGACATATTGCATTTATTCTAGATGTGAATTATATAGAAGGATCAACAAATTATCCATTATCCAAACTTCAATGGGAAGTGAATAGTAGCATATGAGGAGGCAAAGGACAAGGTTGGTCAGCCATCAGGGGCAAGTTCCTCACATACACATCTTAATTCTATCACTATGGATGAGGCACCTATTGAGGCTCCTATTGAGAATATTGCAACTATACCATCTAGTTCAGCAATACCTACACTACGACAAAAAGCTTTTATGAGCTTTAGTCGTGGACAAAATTTATGATAAATAATGTTCATTGATATTGAAACTTGAAGTTCATATTTATTTAGAGGTTGAATTTGCTTTTTGGTCTATGATATGTATTAAATTCAAATTTAATTTATATATGATGGAAATTAGTGATATGTTCTACAAATTTAGTATATGTGTGTTTTTCAACAATATTTTAAAAATTTCATGTATTTTCAAATGTTTGATAAATTTGTCAAGTTATTGCTGAGTTATTACCAGAGTTTTTGCCAAGTCTTGAGTTTTTAATTTTTTTGGATTTGCGAGTTATTGCCAAGTCCAAGTTTTTCAACTATGGTTTAGATAATTGAAACAAACAAACCAAACAACCATTAACATACAAATATAGGCTATTTTACTAATTGTTCATATTTTATTGTAAAGAATGAAAATTTGCATGCAAATTATGTAAAGAAAATTCAAAGAATAATTGCAAGTTAGACATATGAATAGCATGCAATTGTTAAAGAGCAATATTAACACAAATTTCAGCAATATCTTTTATTTCCTTTAATAGTGGAGTTCAAAATCTTACTATCTTTCTTGCAAGTCTTTCTATGAGGAGCAAAAAGTCCTTTTCCACCAAAAATAACTTATATTTATAACATCCTAACTCATAACCACTTTATAACTAATCTTTAATAATGAACTTTTAAAAATAAAATTCATTTTTAAGTCATAAAAATTGACTTAAAATACAATAAAGTGTCACCTTCAAACTAACTTTTAGCCACTTTATAACTAATTTTCAATAATGAATTTTTGAAATAAACTTTACTTTCAAGTCATAACAATTTCACCTTCAAACTAACTTTTAGCCACTTTATAACTAATTTTCAATAATGAATTTTTGAAATAAACTTTACTTTCAAGTCATAACAATTGACTTAAAATACAATAAAGTGTCACCAATAATTAAAATAAAGTTTTGTTAAAGTAATGAAAACTTCTTCAAAGAGAAGAAAGCCCATTAGAACTTTGACTTTTTGTAGTATCTTCCAAAATTTATTGTTATTGTCTTGACTTGTAGATCCTAAAGTGGAGCATAACTTGAGAGATCAATTTGTTATTGGGAACAATATTTCCCAAATGTAATTTCTAGGTGCTTATTAGCTCATTTGCTTCTATGCTCATCTTAAGAAATCTAGAAAGGTCTTTGTTGCATTTAGAGTGAAGAAGTTATGTTGTTCAATTCTTACATGGTTATGTGGTCAAAATTCTTTTTGCTAAATAACTCCTCCATCATTATCTTTTGAAAATCTTTCTTAATATCCATAATATCTAGAGGCCTAGTTTTATCCTCTTTTAAAAATTCAAAACTAATCGTTACAAAATCTTGAAAATCGCGTCTTACCTCGTCATCATTTTCTCAATCTGTAGTACTCTTCAAGTGCGGCTAATAAAATTGACAACTTACACTAAACACTTTTGATCTACAACTTTGAAAGATTTTCGTCTACCTTCGAGAAGACCTGTTCAACAATTAGTATGTTCCCATGAGTGGTTGACTTTTCTTGGAGGTCTGTTCAACAATTAATATGTTCCCATGAGTGGTTGACTTTTCTTGGAGGTCCTTTATCACACTATGCCACAAGGATTCCTTTTTCTTGATAGATTGTATATTTTTTTTGATAGAGGATTTTATATCATCTAGGTGTTCATTTTGCTACTTGATATTGGAGCATGAGCCTATGCTAATACCCCTTTGGTTGAAAGCCAAGGACTAAGGGGTACCATTCCGTCAAAGACGCGTGGGGCATGATCTCAACCTCATCCTGTATACCATATCATGGGGAGTTTGAACCTTGGTGGATGGTGTAATGAACATACACCCTCACCAATTGTGCTCAACCAATTGAGCTTACAACCCTTTGGTGATAGATTATAAGATTATATTTCATTATCAACTATCAACCATTTTCTTATTAGCTTGATTGCTGAATAAATTTTCAGTACTTCAATAAATTTTATTCCATTCAAAATAATCTTTTCAACCCAAGCTTGAGTGACCTTTCCAACTGCTTGAAATTTTCTGATCTTAGCAATTGAGTCCTTGTTAATATTGCCAACAAGGGTAGTTGTCAAGATAAATGTGATGGGGTCACATATATGGGTTATTCATCAACAATTGATATTATTCAAGAAGGTAGAATTTGAAGCTATTATTTTGGCAGTTCTTTGGTTTGTTTTTCTTCTTCTATTCTTTGAACTAGCCTTGCAACCGATATTTGGGATTTATGAATGTCTTTGTCATTAGTGAAATGGCCAAGATCTACCTTAGTAATGTTGCAATCATTTACATCCATTTACCTTAGGCCCAACGATTTTGACATATCGTGTATTGGATGTTCTATCAATCATTAATCTTGAATTAATCTTAACCTTTTACCTTTTTCGGCATTAGACACTTTTAAAGCAAACTATTCATAGCATCAAAACTAGGTGAAATTACCTTTGTAATTTTCCTCTCCTTGGCTACCAATTGTTGGAGTTTGCTAAGGATCTATAATGGGATTCACAAGAGTCAAAATTGGGGCTTGTGGTGGTGGAGGAGATGTAGATGGAGATGGAGTAATGTGGTGTACACTAGAATCCAATGGTTGTTGTGGGGATGACAAAGGAGATACAATAGGAGTCAAATTAGGGGTGGTAGAATCTTGGGGCACATTGAATTTATTATGTGAGAGGAGGGCTGATCGCTTCCATTGAAGTTTGAGGTTTCTTGACCTCCAATTTCTGCCTAGGGGCATTCACACCACCACAAAGATCTACAAGGACATGTTTGGCCCCTCATCATCTCCACCACCTTCCAAATTACTCTTTGCATGATTCATGTAAACAAAAACAAATTGAGGAACTAAATGTGTTTTTGCCTATTTTGTGCTCTCTAAAATTCTTTCTCCACTTGGATTTCTACCAATTATGTATTTAACTATCCTTTTGTTAATTTGAGATTTTGATCTCTGGAGTACATAATCAATTCTTTTCCTTAATATCAATCATTTCTTTGTTTGCCCAATAATTGGTGGTAAGGGTAATGTTGAGATAGATTTTTCATACACAGGATCAATTAGGTCAGTCTCACCATCTATGATCCCTTGTGTAATCCATTTTATAGGGAATACCCATAGTTGATCGAGAGTCATTCTCATTCGATCCCTTTGCCTAACTTCAAGTCATTTTTGCAATCCTCCAAGCAATTTTCCATATGAGGGATATGATGGTCTTGTGGGCCAAGTTTAAGATTCTCCCTAGTATAATTCTTGTTGCTAGACAGGAACCTTGCCACATAAAAATGCATTGTCACCTTGGCAAGTGGCCTTTCAATATCTTGAGCATCAAATGAAGATTTGCACAGGTAGTAGCTGAGGCCTATTGGAAATGAAATTGCAGCTATTGTCTTCTCTTTTCATCTTTTATTGACCTCAACAATTTGCCTACATACTTTAATAAAGACCATTTTATCATTCATGAAATGTCAGAGATTGGAGGGAGCACCTTAAGCCACCACCAATGCAAATATAAGTAAATGTAGGAAATTGGATAAACTAACTCACATATTTCATTATTAGGGTTTTTGCTTTAGTTGAAATTCAGATTCCAACATCACTGTTCAATTATTTGATTGTAAGCATAGTGAATGCATCATTCATCTTCGAAAGCTTTTGCTAGTTTCCTCCATGATCAATTAATGATAATAACCATAGATCTATGTCATTCCATCAAATATCCTTTGGGTCTTAATACTAGGCCATACTTTGGTGCTTTCTATTGCATGGAATAAGTAGGAAGTCATATAAAAGTGCTGGGTTCCTTAGAGATTCACCAACTGCTTATGTAGATTATCGCTTATGATATTTTCCCAACTGATGTTGCTGACCTTGACATATAACATTAATAAAACGACACATCTATAAATGGAAAGTGTTTGTCTTGCTATTGTCTTGCTATGAGCCATAATATTGTTTAGAAGGGTAAATTCTATTGGATAAATCTTTGTGAAAATCAAACGTATACAAGTGTTGGGGAGCTTTGATGGTCCCTTTTTCTTCTCCTTGATCTATTTTTAAGCTACTACCAACCTACATTCACCCTTGTTATTTTTATAATATTCTTCAGCTGTTTCCTTGGTAACTTCAGCATACTCTTCTCTCTGAGGTAGTCTAAAAGTAGTGTTTAATGATTTCGATCCAATTTGGCTATTATTTTGCCTTCAACTGATTTCACTTCCCTATATTTTGGGTTGTATAATTTGGCATAGGCAAGGACTAAGTTGACACATTGCACTAATGTAGGGAAACTAGCCACATGGGCTAGGCTGCTCCCAAGTACTGTTTGAGTGATAAGAGTTATTTTATAGTCTTTCATTTTATTCCAGAATTCGTTCAAGTTGATATCCCCTAATGTTTAGTCACTTACCTTGGGGAAGTCACTTTCTAATGCTGACATTTGCTCATAGCCATGATATTATACTTCATTTCTGCAAGATTTGAGTTTGGTGTTTGTTGGCGTTTAAATTCGCACCTCTGGAATGTGAATTTGAAACAGATAGCTATGCATAGTAAAACTGCTCTTCAAATTAGGAGGGGAAGCTCCCTCTTGCTGATGGTGTTGAAAGAAAGTAAACTAAAAACTAAGTTGCCTATCTTTTTGATCAGCTAGAGCACAAGGTTTATAAAACACAAATGCCGCAGCTGAGATTTTCTGATTAAGAATTCCAACTACGACTAACTTAAGCTAAAGACGTTTCTAATATCTCAAGTAATATGTAGAGCAAGAGAATTAGAAATGAACAAGGTTGATTCTCTGACAAAGGCTTAAGAGAACTCTTTCTCAACATACATCTACACACTTCAATGTAAGCTGAAATTAAGATCACAAAAGCATAACACAAATAAGGAAAATCTGAGATGTTATACCAAGGCATAGGAGGCTCATGATTTTATTTCTCAAACTTCTAGAACAAAATCTACTAAACACATGCCTAGGACAAGAGCTTGCAGCTAAAGAGGCTTGCAAAACTTGTTCTTACACAATAGGAACAACAATTACAATAACTACTTGTTGGCTAAAAGAGACTCAACAATTCGCTATCATAAAACAATTGAACAACACTGAATAACAAATAGAAGGCACTTAGGCTCAGCGTTTTGTTATCACTAGCATGGTTAAAGAAAACTAATGAGCAAAGGCTTTTATTTATAGGCAAGCAGAGGAGTAGGGAACCCTAAAATCTCCTTGCTTTTACAATCTAGGGCTTGCTCAGCAAGCAAACTTTGTTTCTAAATCTAGAAAGAAGATAACATCTAACACCTAAGAAAGCAAAAAAAGCAGGGACTGCCAACTATTACAATTTATCTTCTTTATCTTCTTCGAAGAATGGATAAGAATTGCTCCAAGAATAGAAAGAAAGCGGAAAGAAAGCTTTTAGATGAAAGGCATTTCAAATCTCAATCACATTCGCTAAAAAGCAGGAAATTGTGTCCCGGTTCGGTGCATCTATCCCATCAATAGCAAAGTTGCGTTTTTCCAAGATATCTTCTCCATTTGCAATTGATCTCAGGAAATCTTCGACCTCATTGGCCGCTTTTTCAAATCTTGCTGACATCATGGCAAGGTGATTCATTTTGCCACCAACTGTATTGCTGCTATCACAGTTGCAAACAACACTCTGAAATTGAGTTTGCACTTCATCTAGCCCGACGTAAGAACCACCTTCAAGACTGTACTAAGAAGGAATCTCTGTGACAAACTCATTGATGATCATTGATGAAAAGAAGAGCTTCGATCACCCTTTGTCTGTAGGCAATAAACTCCTCGGATATCCTCTCGTAAGTTTTAACCTTGAAGACATGACGCTCTCCAAGCAAGGATCTGCCTCTTGTGTTCTTTTGAGACCACTGAACCATAGGCTATATCCAAATTAGCAATGATGATTTCATGCCTTGGTTTTATCTCTGCCATTGACTGTACAAACCCTTGAATACCTTGACGCAGCTCATGAGTGTTGTCTCTCAACTGAAACAGCCGTGCCAAAATCTCCTTTCCTCTGACAATGAAACTCTCAATCCACTCTTGAGTTTCCTTCCCACAAATAACCAGCTGTCTCAACTGATGATGATCAGCTGGTGTCTCCAAAACCTAGGGCAGCAACTGAGTAGCCGGTGAAGTACCCTGGACAAGGTTTGAAATGAAGAGCCTGAGTTGTCGTATTTTAGCTTTGAGGGCTGCTTTGTCTTCTCCATCCTTGAGCACTCTTTCTTGGAGGCTTTTAGACACAACTCTGAACAAATTGACATCTGCATGTCTGGTATTTCTACCAAGATTAGCCTTGACCATCACGAAGTCATCCATATCCACTTCATCTCTGTTCTTGTCCTCCGGGGGTATTGCAGTCTCCATGACTATCTCACCATCAGGATTCCTATCAAAGTGAACTTGTTTCTTTGCTTTCTTCTTAGGAGGTTCTTGATAGATGTTATCAAGGTCATCAAAATTCACCTGATATGAAGGTCTTCTTCTTACCCTTCCCAAGGAGCTCTCAAGCCAAGACACGGTAGCATCTTTACTAACTTCCTTAGGAGGTGCAATTGCAATTTCTTCATCATCTTCAATATCTAGGTCAATGTGAATTGGCAAAGACCCTGCCAATGGTATGGAGTCATGTGTTATGGGTAGCTCCTCTGTTTCATTCTGAGGTACAGGTTCTTCAGGAGGAGCTTCTGCTTCGACTGTTGATGGCTCCTGTATAACTATGCTTGAGAAGTCTAACCTTCTTCTTACGTTTTTAGTCAATCTGCTACCTTTGACGCCTTCTTGAGACTGACTTATGCCCTTCCCTTTTGACTGTGCTCTGGAAGAAGAGGGAAGTATCCTTGGCGGCTCTGTTACTAGAATGGAGTTTTTCCTCTTAAGGATTAGGAAAACCTTGCTATGCTCGAGGACTTGTCTTGTCCTGTCTTCAACTGAGAGGGACCCTTTATTAGCCCAATTGACTTGAGGAAGGGGTTGATCTTCAATTTGCTTCTGAGCATACATCGGGAGAAGCACATTCTCATCATCATCTGATAACCCTTCAATGTCTTCTAATAAGCAGTCTTTCAACTGGTGAAGAGTGAGCTTGCTGTAACTACGCCTTTTACCTCAAACTCATCTGTACAATTGGCCCAAAAATCTTCAAGGGCTGATATGTGAGCATAGTTTCTCTCAAGTCAAGCAGCGTAGACGCCATGAGGATCATACAATTGTCTCTTGCTGTAAGGCTTGAGACCAAGTTTGTCTAACTCATCTCCCATGGTTTTAGCATTTGCTGCTGTTCTACATGTATAAATTCCCAGTCCCAATGGAAAATTGAGGGCGGGTTTCTTTCTATTCCTCAAGAATGCGTGGACATCATGTGCCTGCCTTAAGAACTCCATGAAGACAACTTCATCTGATGGGTACCTTGGTAGCATGAGTGGGGCATCGGAATAGCCATAAACTCTGAGATAGGTGAAAGTAGGAAATTGCATGAACCAATCTGCCCACTCCACCATCTCTGCCCTGGCGACTGAAGAGATGTGGACGTGCAATTCATTGACTAGGTCCCGCACTGTGTACATCGGGAAAGCCTCATTCACCCTCTTGTAGTGATGTAGTGACTTCGTGAATTCCAACTGAGGGTAGTAGTTGTAGATATGCTGTACGCTCAGAGACCCCTTGGTGTTCAACCCTCTGAATTGACCTTGATAGGCCACTAGGTAGACTAGGTAAGAAACCATATGGAACTCATGAATCTGGAAATACTTTGTTATCTGCTGATGGAGGCTGTCACTGATCAAGGTGGGCCAATCATAGAACTCAGTCTTCTTCATGATATGGGGTTTAGCATAGAACATCCAAGGCTGAAACTTGGTAGCATCTTCTGATCCAGTTACCCTGTTGAGCAAGGTGATTATGATAGCAATCTCATCTTTGAACTCGCCTCGCCGGATGTTCTCAGGCAAAGTCTTATGCTTCTCCTTCATCCACCTTTGAGCAATCTTCTTGCTATATTTGTCCTTATGCATTTCCCACATCCTTTCACATTCGTCCTTTGAGATAGTGACACTTTTAGGCCAAGGGGGAATGGAGAAGCATTTTTCGATCATGTCAGTCTTCAAACTGCATATCAATCTGCCATCAACTGATTGAATCTCCCTTGTAGCCGGATTGTAATGCTTGATGCAAGTGATTACGAACTCGAGACTCTGAACTGATATAGGAATAGATGCTGCCGCGAGGAGTCCAGAGTGTCCCAAGTTTCTGATTGTAGTGTTGCCTGCGCTCTCCAAAGCGTGTAGATCAAACACTGGCTTGATGTGATGCAAGTCCGTCTCAGCTATTTTGATGAAATCGTGGTAGATAGCTGATTTGGTCTTGAAATCAGTGGGAGTGTATTCCATTCTGAAAACTTTGAAGAATGACTGTAAACTTGCCTATGTTCAGACAAGTTTTGAGCAATTTACTATTTTTAGGATACTGATTTTTCTTCCTCCAACGGACAAATTTTTGAATTTTTTTTTGTGATATGGGTTTTGCTCATAATTTCGTTGTAAGGCAACCCATATCGTCCGTTTTTGAAAATTTTGAATTTAGACTGAAAAAGCAACAAACCTTAATTTCTTCAATTTTTCATGAAAAAAGTTGGCACCTAGGTTTTGTTCAGAATGTAATTAGGAATGGACCTAGTTGATTAGATTTGAAAAACATTGAGGGCTGACCGAAAAAGCAGCCAACCCTAAAATTTGAAATTTGCTTGAAAAAAGCTGTGATATGGGTTTTCCTTAGAAGATCGTTTTGAGACGACCCAGATAATCAAAATTTGAATACACTGAGGATTTCACTGACATGCAAAATAAAAAGCAGCTGCTGCAATATGATGAACTTCTTGAAAATTTCTTCAAAAGAATGAGATGATAAGACCCAGATGGCTGAAAATTGAAAATCTTGGCCTTCTTCAAAAATTTGATCTTCTGGATGAAAAAGCATGAAAAAGCAAGGAGGCCTTATCCTGCTGCTCTGAAAAATTTGATGAAGAATCAACAAACTTGAGTTCTTGAATCATGAAATATAACTTCAATCTGCTGCTTCATTTTTCTCCTTTGGATGCCACCTGCAAAAATAATGAAAATTACATGAAAGAGAGGTGTTAAATAGACTTAGGGTTTGAAATAGGTTTGCTTTCTTTTGCTTTTATCTTCAAAACCCTAAAATTAGCTGGTTTGATGAACTTGGACATTCTCTTCCTTTTGCCATTTTTGAAATTTTTGAAAATTTGAAAATTTTCACTAAGGCATTGTAAGTTAGGCGCCTTCTTGGCTAGGGGCGCCAACTTGCTTTAGAGTTAGTCATTTTCAGGAATTTTCAACTTTTCACAATTTTGACCCCCTCCTTTGACCTCAATGTAAGAATCCAGGTGATTCTCAACTCCGAAACCCTAACTGAAAATGCTGACTTTGTTTGTTTTGATCGTTTTTGTATTTTTTTGGTTTTTGATAGGTTTTTGAAAAATAACAAGGAGCTGCGATTTTAATCTAAAATAGCTTAAAAATTCAAAATAAATCATAGAACATGAAATATGCGTAGATATTGCTCAGAAGTCATAGGCACATCACTTTATTGCATTTCCAGAGCATTTACAATAGCAAAAATTGACATATGAATGAAATACTAATTTATTTCGAAGGAACCTGATTTCTTCTTGCAGGCGCCATAATACAGAAGAGAATGGTACGGCTGAATGAATTAATGAATCTCTAGACTCTGAAAGCATTGCAAAGACTCCAGATAACCTAGGCGCACTGAATCCCTCTGCCAGAGACTGAAAGATGGAGACGTTTCTTCCTGAAAGAAAGGTACGGCCTTGAAGGTACAGATCTGTACGGCCTGCACAACAACAGCAATAAATGTAGTACGACCTTTGAAATAAGTGCCAGATCTCCGGTAAGTGAACTCTGGAAAAGTCGCCCCTGTTTGCTGATGAATAAACCCTGAAAGAACCTTCCTAAATAGATCAATGAATCCAACTGCAACTTCTGAATGAAGCTACCAAGTAGACAATCTTCAACTGGTATTGCACAGTCTCAGTATGCCAGATTCTGAAGAGGTATCGTTCTCCAAAATCGTTCGTTTGCTGAAACCCTAGGTTTTGCAAACTTCAATGCTCAGAGCAAAATAGAAGACAAATTGAATAATCAAATCATAAGAGTTCAGTTTGTCTTTAGTTGTGAATATATAGCTCTCTTGAAAAATTCGACCAAACCCTTCTTTTTAATAATCATTTAAATAAATGATTTAATTTGCCTGTTTGGACTTAGGAGAAATATTTTAATAATAGGCGCCTTCTTTATTAATGAATAAATATTCATTCATTAAATTAATTATTCCACTTTATTATAAAGTATTAGAAATACTTTATAATACGCCAAAACCATTAATATTTAAATAATTAATAAAGTGACTTTAATATAAAGTCAAAAATATTAATTATTTAATAAACCATTAAATACTCCGTTATTTCTCCGTCTGACCAACAACTGATGAACTGGGTCGACTTTGAGCTAATTAGCTGAACCAGGTGCCCTGCCCAAAATAGCAGCTTCCGCCTGCCCGACTTTCTAAAAATAGAAAGTATCTGAAAAACCACTCTGAAAGAGTCTGCGAAGGCCCAACCTGAATCAACGAAGATGCTCTGAGCAGCCAGAATTTGGCTGCCTCGAATGATCCCTCTACACCGCTTGTCGACCCTACGAGGATCAGAAAGATAGGCTCACTCCTCGACAAACAATGTTAGCTAAAACGGGGACATTACAGTCCGCCCTCCCTGAAATTGCTTGTCCTCAAGCAATCTCTGCAAATACAGACGCACCGCACCACCTGGATCCCAAGGATAGTGCCGGACAATGTTCCTGCTGGCCACAACTGACTCCTGTAACTCCCACAACTGATCAACAAGAATAGAATACCATTCCCTATCAACCTCAGTGTTGTCTGTCATAGGATCAAGAAACTCAGGAGGGAGCGAGTCAAACTGCAAGCAATACTTACTCCCTAAAACTGCACGAGATATACTCTCATCCAACATATCAAGCACGTGCATACCATAACTGTGCACCTGAAATAAATCGTGTACGTGTGGATCAAACATGAAACCATATACACTCTGCACCGTGTACTCACTATAAAACTTCTCTGAAAGCTGAGTCTGAAATCCCAGTGCACAAGTAGGATCCCAAACACTATCATCACTCTTCCCACTAACGTGAGAGATAGAATGTAGGCTCCCATCTGTAATCCCTCTCAACACATATTTCTTGCCCTGTACCTCAAATCTCATCTCCATTTTAGGCAAGTTGAGGGTGAACACACTAATCTCCTGAAGCCATCTCATACCCAACACTAAATCCATCCCACCTAGGTTGACTACATAAAAGTCTGCCTGCAACTCATAATCATTCAGCATGAGGGTGAGATTACAAATTTGTCGAGTGCAAGTGAGTGTATATCCATTTGCCACCCGAACTCTGAATCTAGCGAAGTCCTCTGTCTGGAGCCTGCATCTGTTGACGAAGCTCTCATCAATGAAATTGTGTGTGGTTCCGGTGTCAAGCATAGCAATACATCGCTGTCCATCCACTAGTCCCCTAAACCTGAATGAATCATCCCGTACACTAGCAGATAATACCAACGGGGACAAGTTGGCATCGGGCCCAAACTCCATAGAGGCATTCCCGGCCTCTGCATGTTCTGAAACAACCTGCTGGTCTGAATCCTCAGACTCAACATCCTCATAATAAACCCACATGGCGCGGTTGGCTCTGCCCTTCGGTCTCAAAGGACAATCATGCTCCTTGCTGTAGGGTTCTTTGCACCAATAACAAAGTTGTTTCCTTCTCAATTCATCACGAGTTGCATCATCAATTCTTGCAGCTGTTTTCCTTTTTGGTTCTGCAACTGGTGTATGACTCTCCTCAATAGGCAAGTTGTTTGTTTTAGGCTGAAATTGTTTCTTTGGAGCAGCAAGCTCCATACTCCTTGCCTTCCACATCGCCTCCTGAAGGGTAGGAGGATCAAATGCCTTGACCCAACCTCTCATAGGCTCTGTCAAACCCTCAACAAAGAGTATAATGAGTCTCCGTTCTGAAATGCCTGTCACCATGACTGCCACTCTCTGAAACTCACTAATATAAGAATCCAAACTACCTGTCTGCCTGAGCTGAGCTAGCTCTCTGAAGTATAGTTCCAGATCCTTCTTATCAAAGCGTTCTATGAGCCTACTGGTAAACTCCTGGTAAGTATTGACTGCATGATGGCCAAGTGTGTACATGCCGTGATGCCACCAATCATGCGCTATTCCATCAAGATGCAAAGTAGCAAACTTAATGGCCTCATCCTCCTGCATAGGCCTCAGTGATAGATAGTTGTCCAATTTCTGGACCCAAGACCTCGCTGACGTCTTATCAGACCCATCAAAGTATGGCAAGGTGATCTTGCTAATCGCGATAACGCAGTTCTCCCTGCTCACCGTGGTTGTGGTCAGCCGATGTCAGGGCTCCCTCGCCTCCTCTAGTTTGCGAACATCCATAAACTCATGAAACTATAATGCCCGCCTCGACAAAGCAATGATAGGTGGTACCATCGCGTGTTCCCCGTCACAAGGCTCAATACGCCATATTTGGCTAAAACTCCCCGATGCCGTCTCCTATTGCTCGGGCTCTCTGAGTCTGCGGTGGGAGTCTCTCCTCGGGTAAGAAAGTAGGTTGTCTGTGGGGCCTACGCCTCCCCTGAAGGGGACGGCAGGACGCTACTGCCGGGTGGTAATCACGCGCCAAAGGCTTCATCCATCACAAGTAGCCCCGCCATTCTCCCTCATTCAATCAGATATAATGTGTCAGATGGAGTATACCGCCTAATAGTGCCTATGTCAATCGGGACATCATGTCCATCATGTTATCATATGCCCGTGAAACTCCTCATCAAGTAATGTCGCCCTCTGCATGTGCTTTCCCTGAATCCCTAAGTGTCTCTGTAGGAATCTCACGGTCTGCCATTAGGGTTGCAACACTGTTCTCGCTGCTGTTGGAGCTAGATCTGTGAATACCAAGTACTCCTGACACTGTCTCACCTTCAGGAATAGGTGGACCTGTCCAATCCTCGGCTCTACCTGTTCCTACACCCTTGGTATATTGAATGATGTTCTTACTCATGAAAAAGCAACCAAAAAGTACTTTGTAAACTGAAAAAGCACAGGATGGCAGGAAATCTGTGCTCTGATACCACTGTAAGAATCCAAGTGATTCTCAACCCCGAAATCCTAATTGTGAATATTGATTTTTGCAAGTTTTGTGTTTTTTTGTGTTTTTTGAGGTTTTTTGCATAAAAACAAGAAGCTGCGATTTGCTTAATAAAATGCTCTAAATTCATAGAAAATTCCTAATGTAATTAAAATGCTTGGAAAATACTCTGAACATATAGGCGCATGTATTTATTGAGTTTTCAGAGCTTTTACAATATCAAAACTAAACAAATGAATGAAATACATTTTTATTTCTATGGAACCTGATATCTCTTGCAGCCGCCTGAAAGAAAGAAAGAATATAATATAACTGACTCCAGATCTCTGATCTCCAAACTCATAATGAAGAGGATCAACCAAGGCGCACTTGATCCAACTGTCATCCACTGAAAACTGAAGGCATTTTTTTCTTCCGAGTAAAAGTACGGCCTGCTGGTACAGATTTGTATGGCCCAGCTGCTGTCATAAATATGGTACAACTTTATTGGTAATGGTGCCAAAACTCTGTGAAGTCGCCTCACATGCTAGATGAATATTCTTTGTTAAACCCTGTCTGAATCAATCAATAAGCTCAATCTGTAACCTCTGTGTGAAGTCACCAAGAAGACAATCTTCAACTGGTATTGCACAGTCTCAGTATGCCAGATTCTGAAGAGGTATCGTTCTCCAAAATTGATTCATCTGCTAAAACCCTAGGTTTTGCAAACTCTAATGCTCAGAGCAAAATAGAAGACAAATTGAATATCATATCATAATGGTTCGATTTGTCTTTAGCTGTGAATTTATAGCTCTCTTGAAAAATTTGACCAAACCCTTCTTTTTAATAATCATTTAAATAAATGATTTAATTCGCCCCTTTTGACTTAGGAGAAAAATAATAAATAAATGGCGTCCCATTAATGAATAAAATAATTATTCATTATAACAAATATTTCACTTTATTATAAAGTATTAAAAATACTTTATAATATGCCATTAATTATTAATATTTAAATATATTAATAAAGTGACTTTATATCATAAAGTCAAAATATCAAAATATTTAATAATCATTAAATACTCCGTTATTTCTCCATCTGACCAACAACTGATGAACTGGGTCGACTTTGAGCTAATTAGCTGAACCAGGTGCCCTGCCCAAAATAGCAGCTTCCGCTTGCCCGACTTTCTAAAAATAGAAAGTATCTGAAAAACCACTCTGAAAGAGTCTGCGAAGGCCCAACCTGAATCAACTGGAAGAAAGATGCTCCTGAACGCCGGGTAACTGCCTCGAATGATCCTCTACACACCACTGTCAGCCTACAAGGATCAGAATGATAGGCTCACTCCTCGACAAACAATGTCAGCTAAAATGGGGACATTACATATTTCAATGTTTTGAGGTTGTTTTTTATCTTTTTAAATGTTTATGTGAATGTTTAGGTTTTTTATTATTTGAGGTTGTTTTAGGGTTTTCCAAATCTTCCAATGTTTTGAGGTTTTCAGTTTTTTAAATGTTTTTGTATTTTTTGAGTTTAGACTAAGACCTAAAGGGGACTAACCTAGGGTCTCGGGGGCTTATCAAAGATTAACCTTGCCTACATTATATATGCAAAGACCACGTAGTTTCACTGAATTTGACCTATTTATTGATGAGATATGAAAACTTGATGGATTGTTAGTTTATTATGACGTACTCCTAACTTAAAGTGTCTCGGGGGCACATCAATGATGGCCTTGCCTACATTCAAGATCAAAGACAACGTAGTTCAACTGACTTTGATCAGTTTATTGATGAGATACGAACATTTGATGGATTGTCAGATTATTATGAGACTCCTAAAGGATTGAACTAGGGTGTCTCAAGGGAACATCAATGATGGCCTTGCCTATGTTCAAACTCAGAGACTCGTAGTTCGATATGGTGTTTTTTTTTTTATGTTTTGACCTTTTTAGGGATTTTGATGTGTTTGATGTTTTGGATTTTGCAAGTTTTTGGATCTTTGATGATTTTTGAATGTTTTTGGATTTTTGATGAAATTTTGAGATAAACAATACCTAGATCACAATGTCGATATCACATTGTGAGGTATAAGACATGGATCAAGAGTTATTTGAAAACAAGAGTGCAATAACCTACCCCTAGTGTCTAGCAATGTTTCATAGTGCAATGGACAACCAAGATAGGTAATGTATGTGCGAAGAGTTCAACAGAGTTATATCATGCTAGATATGGGCTATGGGACTTCATGAGATAAAATGGCAAAGATCCTGTCAAAAAATTTCCATAAGTAAAGTTGAAGTATACGATGAATCTTTGTCAAGATCAAGATAAATTGGAATATCTGGATAAAAGCTAGATTGGATGGATGGAGGGAACATTGGATTTATCATGACAAGAATGAGATGATTTTGTTTGAGAAGGATCATATAGATGCTCGATTCTACTCATGATGCTTGTTTTCTAGGTTTTCATCATAGTACATGCCCAAAGTGCCACCATAGTGGTTTTCACTGGAGGACGATTTTTATTTTTACTATTTCTGGATTTTAATTTTTTTGATTTTTTTGAAAATTTTACCCTCATGTTGAACCACCTTGTGGTATTGATGTAGAGGCCACTATCATAACATGCCAATGATATCCTGCTTGAAGAAGCTACTTTACTAAGATACATGCACTTGAATGCAACTTTTGAGAACTTTGATTTATCGTGTGGATACTAGAATTAACCTTGTCTATGTGCACACATCTTGATAGAGTGCCTTCAAAATCCTTATGATGAAGAGTAGCTGCCAACACGCAGTCAATGAGAGAATTGGATATCATGAATGGAGTGTATGGTGTCATGCATGAAGGAATATGAGATGGGTTGGTCAATGGTTTGGAACCTTTGACTCTCCAAACTTGGGAAGATGAGAAATGATGGGTGAGAACAAAGGTTTTCATGGAATTATGGCTAACCACTAGATATACTTCATTCCTTGCTTGAAAAGCCTGCTTTTGTATTTGAGGACGCTTTTGATGGATACATTTCCCTTTTGGAATTTTCCCCATAGTTTCTTTGACTAATGGAGTTTTGGAGGGATGATTTTCTTTATTTTTCTTCAATATCCATTTGTATTTGCTTTGTCTTTTTTGCTT
>VDFB02285479.1:202686-215939 GCA_007258455.2 Sequoia sempervirens | reverse complement strand
GGAAAACAATTCATAATCTTATAACATAGCATCCTTAAATGGTTCAAATTTCAAATGAAATGATGAAAGAAAGAATAAGAATACAAAGATTAAAGAAAATCATTTGAAAATAATTAGATAAAAATATTTAATCTAATAGTTGTTAACATGTTGAACTTCAATTATATAGCCAAGAACATAAAAAAATTATAGATTGGAAAGCAAAATAAATATCTCATATTACTTGAATCAAATCTAATAAAGTTTGACTTCATTGCATACTTGTTATAAATATCTCACATGAACCAATGAAACTCAATGTGTCTCCAAATTACGTAAGAAGAGAGAACCTAAATGTGAAGAAGAAAATAAATTCAAACCATCTTTTTTAATGAGTTTGTTAAAATTTAAAACATTCAGGAACCCCATAATGGTTTGAAATTGACAAGTATAAGAGAAATATTGTAGATTTAGTGAGTAAGCTTTGGAATCGATATTATTTTCATGTTAGGTACATGTATCTACAACATATGAGCACTTAGAAACTAGTGACAGGACTACCTAAGATCTCTTACACATATGGTGTTTGTCAAGGTTGTGCCCCTAGTAAATATCAACATGATTATTTTTCTATAGCTACATCCACATGTGCTAAGAATCCTTTAGGTTTGGTGCATAGTGGTCCCTCATGTCATTTACAACTTCTTCTTTAGGGGAAAATATATGTTCTCACATTTATTGATGACTTCTCTAGATGTACATGGGTGCACATTCTTAAGTAAAAAATTGGTGTCTTTGATAGTTTCAAAAATATTCAAGGTATTTTTGGACAAACAATCATGTATTTCTATTGGAAGGATGCACACACAAATAATATGGATGTATTTCAATCAATATTTCAAGGAATTTTTAAATAATCATGGTATTCAAAATCATCTTACAGTTCCTCTCATGATCCACATGAGACTCATTGGAAGGTTTCTAAATTTATTTTGAGATACATTTAGGGAGCCTCTAATTATGATATTCATTATATGATTCTCAAATTGTTAGTTTCAATAACTAAGTTTTTTCTAGTGATGTTAATGATAGGGTGTCTACTTTTGGTTTTGTTTCTTTTTTGTTCTAGCCCCATAGCATGGTCTTGAAAGAAGATATATGCTATTTATTTATCATCTATAGATATTTATTATCAAGTTGTAGTTTTATCAAACCAAGAGGCTCTATGAATTAAATAATTATTGACCAAGTTATGTTTTAACCCTAATATTCTTACTATTCTCTAGTATGATAATCATAGCACCATTCATATTTATTAAAAACTATTCAATAAATTGTATGACTAAGGGCCTATAGATATCTACATGTACTTGATTAATATATTTATTCATGATGGTTTTCTCAAGTTAGAGAACATGCATATGAAATGAAGGAAAATGGTTACTTTATGGCTTAGGACATAGAACAACACATTTCACAATCATTCATTCAAGGAAAATCCTAGAGGTATCAATCTAAAGTATGCAAAGGAGAAAGAAATCTTGCAATAGGGTTGTCCTAGGGTCTGATTATGAACTAACGAGGGGTTCACCACCAAGCTAAGGCTTGGAAATACTAATGAAATGAAAGACCTAATGCTTAAACATGTGAATTTGTGAGAATTGAATTTAAATAAATGAGACATTAAGAAAAATAAATGTAGACTTCAAATTGAATTAAAAAAACACCTCTAATAGAGTGAAAAGATGAATTACACAAAAAATGAAATAAAATTATAATGAAATACACAATAAATTATCATGAGTTTGTAACACAATTAAAATGTGGCTACTATTATTACCTAATTAACTAAATGATTTATTTAATGAAATTTCTTAATTATTTTGATCAATGAATTGATTGAATTATTTTCAATTTTTATCTAATTTGATTAAATATGTTAAATAATTTTATTGAATTACACAATAAATTATCATGAGTTTTTAACCCAATTAAAATGTGGCTACTATTATTACCTAATTAACTAATTTATTTATTTAATGAAATTTCTTAATTATTTTGATCAATGAATTGATTGAATTATTTTCAATTTTTATCTAATTTGATTAAATATGTTAAATAATTTGATTGAATTACATAATAAATTATCATGAGTTTTTAACCCAATTAAAATGTGGCTACTATTATTACCTAATTAACTAATTTATTTATTTAATGAAATTTCTTAATTATTTTGATCAATGAATTGATTGAATTATTTTCAATTTTTATCTAATTTGATTAAATATGTTAAATAATTTGATTGAATTACACAATAAATTATCATGAGTTTTTAACCCAATTAAAATGTGGCTACTATTATTACCTAATTAACTAATTTATTTATTTAATGAAATTTCTTAATTATTTTGATCAATGAATTGATTGAATTATTTTCAATTTTTATCTAATTTGATTAAATATGTTAAATAATTTGATTGAATTACACAATAAATTATCATGAGTTTTTAACCCAATTAAAATGTGGCTACTATTATTACCTAATTAACTAATTTATTTATTTAATGAAATTTCTTAATTATTTTGATCAATGAATTGATTGAATTATTTTCAATTTTTATCTAATTTGATTAAATATGTTAAATAATTTGATTGAATTACACAATAAATTATCATGAGTTTTTAACCCAATTAAAATGTGGCTACTATTATTACCTAATTAACTAATTTATTTATTTAATGAAATTTCTTAATTATTTTGATCAATGAATTGATTGAATTATTTTCAATTTTTATCTAATTTGATTAAATATAATGTAAGATCTATGTGAACATCATCAAATATACCAAGACAAGTAACATAAAAATATGTCCCGAAGTGGGGAATATATTATATGCCAACACAATGTGAGAGACATATAAGTCAAAAATAAGACATAAGACATAATATAGAAGGTGAAATGAGAATTAAAACATCACAAGATATTAGAAGACATGATTTATGAGAGGCACAAAAAACATGAATCAATTAGAAAGACCAAAATTAAAATGCAAAATAAGACAAGCTATGTTTTTAGTCAATATGATGAGAGTGTTTGTTGGATCAATCCATACTTTGTATCATCCCAAATTCATGGGGAAAAATCAAAAGGAAACACATGGAAGACAAATGAAATACTTGTGACATGAACCACAAAACAACTATTCATAGTCATTATGTCAAAATGCATCATTATTTATGTATATTAACATCATCCGCACTCTAATTAAGAACATGAAAAACAACACCAACACAAAGAGATAAAATTAAAAAGTTCCAACTAATGATGTTATAATAATCCTCCCCAAGTTGATCCTCTCATCCCAATCATCATACTTAATGTTTTGGTACTTGAATCATGTTTATTATATTATGTGCTCCTCAACACTATGTAAATTAGAACTCTTAATAAACATGTTTTTTAAGAGGAAGCATTTTCTCTTTCTATTACCATAACATTATTCTTGTTTTTGTAACTTGGTATTTCTACTTGTAGATTTTCAACTTTTTATTATGTAAATCATTCTTTGATACCCAAGTAGTTTGAAGACCCTTTTAAGATGAAGAAAATATAGATTTATCATTTGTAATCCTCATCCTTCCTTGCTACATGAGTAATTTTTTTTATGAAAACCATGTTTAGGAATGAAAATATCCAATCCCTTATGCTTCTGAACTAAAGTTTGCAATGCTTATGGTTCTTTTGGCCTTATAGATTCTTGAATCATTTTATAATATAAAACCTACATATAACCTACTTTGGCTCTAATAATTGTAAACCCTTTAGGAATTCTAAATTGTTGCATCTTGTCTTGATTTTCCCACCATTGTTATTCCTTTTGAATTTTTTACAAATTAGGCAAAGAATCCTTGCACTTATATAGAGGATCCTTAGGTATGTTCTTAAAATTATTTAAGGTTAAATGACTTAATCTAAAATAAAGGCATATATGGATCTCTTGCAATTGTAACCTCTTTACTAGTGTGAACATATTTGATACCTTGATGGCATGACATAGATGATGTTGCTTGATATTGCTTTATCCATGGATACCTAAGTAAAATATGAGATACATCTAAAGAAGAAATAATATGACATAGAATAAGAACTTCCCTCATCTTTTAGACCAAAAAATTAAGGTAAAATAATGTATCCTATAGTTTCAATCAACATATCATTAGTCAATTTTAAAGAAACCCTCAAATATGCATATGCTTGTTTAAAAATACTAGACAAGCACACTATAGAAAATTTGACAAAGAGGGTTAGGGTTTTTAGCTTCATTTGTTATATGGAGATATTTTATTGTAATGTACATAATCAATGATATGATTCTTGATTTTTTATAAGATTTAATATTATGACACCTTAACAAACCAAGATATGACTTTCATGGTTCACTCCTACATGTATGGAATTTACATTTCCATCTACAAGTTTGACCCTAAATTGGTAGTTTTAAAATTATTTTGTGACCTTCACCCCTACACTTCTAGTCTTTAGGAATTTATTTATCTCCATTTCTTAGACTATGTTGAGAGCCATTATAATGTTTTTTTGCACTAACTTTGGGAGGAAACTCATTTTTCCTTACTCAAACCCTTGGATTGATTTTAAAAAATTGAACAAGTTAAAATACATGCCAAATATAAATGCAAGTTCAAGGGGTGTAGTTTTGAATTATAGACCTTTCATCCCCTAATAGATAGTTGATAGTTTTGATATTCATTTTTCTCTTGAAAGGTGTTTAAAAAGACAAAAATGTATGCAAAATGGGGAAGCAAAATACTATATTGAAAATTCTTTAAAAACTTTCAAACTAATGCAATTTGAATTCATTTTAACCTATCAAGTTTAGCCATTAACTTGAACTCTAAAAAAATTTAATTTTAAATACCTAATGCTCAATAGTGCTCGATATGCAAAATAGAATGATGAACTTTGAAGAGACAAACTCAAATTTTCTTTCGCCGAAAATAAAAACCTCTGTTTGGTCGCAGTCACTCTCTCGGTTCACAGCATGCACCAAGGACAATAGGGACAATGACTGGTAAAACAACAAAGTAAAAGTGATAGGTTAAAATGAAATAATTCTTTGTTTTTGTCATATTAAGGGGGTTCGATTGAACCCATGTTCGATCGAACCTATTTAAATATGTTTTTTTATTTAGGTTTTCTTTGGTTTGGTCAAACCATGGGTTTGAACCAAACAATTAGTTCGGTCAAACCATTGGGTTCAGCCGAACCCATTCAATATGGTGAATTTTTTTTTTTTGAAATTTCCTTCCTCTTATAAAGTGTAAACCACTATTCTAAAGCCCCCCAACTAAATCCCATTTCCTCATAGACATGCAAACTATTGGAAATGACCATGGAATTTGTCTTTACACCTCTCGTTTGCATTTACTTAAAAGTTTCCAAAACCTTTTCAACAAATGATTTTTTGCATAGCCTATGGCCATGGTATTCAATGAGAACACCTTTCTTCTAATAGATCTCTCACTTTCTCCCATGTGTTCTCTCTATTGTCTCTCTCTCTTGCCTTCAAACTAGTCTTCCATTTTTACTTTCTTTCCTTAAACTATGTCCAAAATATGTCTTCAAACTACCTAAAAACTTTCCTTTATGGTGAGTTCTAGGTCATTTCCACCCTCTCTTCATTCCCTTCACCCCTCTCTCTACATTTTTTTGACCAAATTTTCATCTCTAACTAACCCTCATCCTACAAATTTTGGACAACTCAAGTGTAGGAGCACCATACAGTGGTAAATTCACATCATTCCTTCCTAAATTGTGCCCCTGAATGTATGTTAATTGAGGTCATGATAAGATATTAAATGATGAACTTGCATGCCATTCTTTACACCTTGTAGTCCTCGCTTCTTTAAAAAAAAAAGACATCAAGTTTGGGAGAAGAACGAGTGCTTTCTTTTAGGTGATGAAACCCTAGCTTATAGACCAAAAATTTCCTGCAGACTTTTAATGTTTGAGCTCACATTTTTTGCTCAGCACATGAATCCCTTTGTGGATTCCCTTGCCCCCGGTTCAACTTCCAATATGGAATGGAAAAATCTTGATGGGGAGATTAAAAGGCTAGCTATGAGGTTGAAGTCTATGGCATCACAATTAGGGGCTTCCAATGCTAACAACTTATTAGATTTGATAGCTGGTTTTGATGATATGGAAGAAAATGGTACTATGGAGGGGGAAGAAATTGTTGATATGAGGATAAGAGAAAATGAGACACCTAGTAGAAAGACCAAGGTTTTTCCTCAAAATACTAAATGAGAAGAAACGAGTCCAGAACACTCAAGCGACAAACAAGGTAAATCCTTGGAGTTCTAATTGCCTGATGATGTTGTAGCTCTCATTGATGAACATCAAAATAAAACTATGTTTCTTTTTCTTTTTGAGAGGAATTCCTACAGAGTCTAAAATTTATAAACAGGTGTGAATAAACTAGGAAAACAGGGGTTGGATGATTGAAACAATAAGGGTTTTGGGTAAGGGTTATGTCTCTTTCGTATTCAAATTTGGAAAGCATGCCCATGTTGTGTTATAGTATGGCACATGGATAATCTTTGGACAAATTTGCTACCTTCAAGCCTGGACATTTGAATTTCACCCTAAAGTACCCTCTCATTATTGTTATCCAATGTGGCTGGATTTTCCTTTTTTAAACTTAGTCTTCTTACCATAGCTTAAGGACATTGTGGTACAACTAGGCAAAGTTATTTAGTGCAAACAAAGGTCTAACAAATTTTCCAGTCTAAGAGTTCACCCAAGAGTTTGTGTAGCAGTGGACTTGAATACATCACTACCATATAATATTAAATTATATGGTCCTGGACTTGAAATTGATTATCAAATCTTTTATTTAAATAAGATTGATGCTTGTTTCTTCTATTGACAAGACTGTCATTTGATCTGACACTACCCTATCTAGAAAAATAGGGTTTCGTATTCACCTTCACAAGCCCCCCTAGCTAAGGTTGCCGCTAATCCTGCCTTACAGTCCAAGCCAATCATCAAAGCTCCACTGCCTACTACCCCTCAAATGAACAATATTTCTCCCTCTTCTAGTCCCCATTCTTTTGTTGACTCCCCTATTTTGGCTAATGCTTCTTACAAGGATGTCATTATGAATGATGATTGAAAACGGTTTGGAAATGAAAGAAACTTTCTTCCCCTTAATCAAATTATCATTCCCCTCATAATGAACTTGCTACTACAAATTCTTCTAGGTTGTTGAAATCCTCTCAAATATCTTTGTCTCCCCATCCTAATTCTCAACAACAGTCTAAATCCCCTTCTGGTGGTTCAACTGAAAAATTGATAAATGATCAAGAAGTTCCCATTTCTAATTGCTATGGAGTCTTGCCACAAGAGGAGGATGATTCTCTTGATGTTTCACTATGAGGTTCAAAATATTATCTTAGAATGTGAGAGGGCTTTCCCACCCTCATCACAAATTTAAAGTTAAGGACTCTCTTGATAAATGGAAGCTTGATGTACTTATGCTACAAGAAGTTAAGATTGGCAATGAACATTTAAATATGCCTCTTTTCAATCTATGGAAAGATGCTACGTTTGTTCATACCTTGCATAAGGATGGCAGCAGTGGGGCTATTTTCAAATTGGCTCCTTCAATCTCAAAACATGTCATTGATAAGGGTGAGTACCTAGCCCATAAATGTGTTTAGGCCCTCACCGTTATCAATGGACAGCCTCTTGGTTTCTGCACAATTTATGCACCTAACAATCTAAGAGAAAAAGTTGGTCTTTGGGATTGGATGTTTAAGAACCTTCCTATTGTTTATTGGGTGTTGGGAGGAGACTTTAACATGGTGGAACATCATGAGGATCGTAGTTGGTTTAATCATTTTAAGCTCAACTAGGAAGAATTTTAAAAATGGATTTATTGTAGGAATGTGCTTGGAGTTGTCGATCCTCTACACAAAAAATTCTCTTGTCATGCGAATAATTGGTACACTTGGTCTAATTGCATACCAGGTAATGATAGGAAGTTAAGAAAATTCAATCATTTCTATTTATCTCTCAATCTCAATTTGGATAAGTTATCTCGGGATTTCTCAATTTTAGTTGATTATTCCATAATTTTATCTGATCATTATCCAATTGTTTGTTCTTTGTCCTCTTTGGAGAATGTCGAGGTTGAGTGTTCTTCTCCACTTCCTTTCAAGCTTAATATTTCTCATCTTAAAAATAAAGAATGTGTTTCAGCTTTAGTGGGGATCTGGAACTCAATTCCTAAGCCTCTTGAAGGAGATTCGTGGGTGAGATGGTGGATTTCTTCTATTTCACAATGTGTTGAGTTTCTTTGTTCATTTGGAAGAAGAATGGCTTGGAAACGTAAATGCAATGAAAAATATCTCCAAGGACAACTAGAACTTTCTTGAACAAAACTTAATCTTGATCCTTTCAATGAAAATCTTAAAAAACATATTGTTGTTATAGAAGCTCAGCTCTAAAAAATTGATCATTATAGAGGATAGGGTGCCAAAATTAGAGCCAAAATTCAATGGATCAAGGAAGGGAACAAGGGTTCTAAATATTTTTTTAATCATCCTAACTATAAGCATAAAAAAGAGAAAATTGAAGCTATAAGGAAAGAAAGTGGACATCACACTAATCAAATAGAAATTATTAATTTGTTTCATAGTTTTTTATGAAAGGCTATTTAGAGAAGAAAATAATTGGACTGATATCCAACATGCATTGGAAGATAGCATACAAGATTTTATTCCTAATAAGATTGATCCAAGTTATAGAAAATATTTGGATAGAATTCTCTCTTTGGAGGAAACTGAATGTGCTTTATTTTCTATGAAACCAAATAAAATTCATGGCTTTGATGGGCTTCCTACTAAATTTTATCAAACTATGTGGAAGCATATTAAGGATGATTTTTATATGCTATATTTGGAAGCTTTTCAAAGTTGTTCTTTGGGACCTATTATCAACAAAGGTATTATCAAACTTATTACTAAGGGGAAGAATGAGGATACCATTACTGGTTGGCATCCAATTATGTTACTAAACACTTCATATAAAATTATTGCAAAGCGGGTATGTGCGGGGATCATGATGGGCCAAAAGTGGCAATATCATGGGTATTTGTAGGGTATGTATTGACGACTTTTTTAACTTAAAATTGATGAAAAGCGAAAAGGTTTGTAGAGATTCTTAGCTTTCCACCAAAATAAATTATGCTTTAATTTGAATTTAATAAATAATTATTATTTATTTTCTATTAAATTACGACTAAAGTCTTAATCGATAGGTGATTGAAAAAATCTATAACTTTCAATGGTATAACATTTTTGGAATCCAAAACATGCATCATTCTATGCTTCACATACTATAGATTAAAAAAAAATTAATTTCATAAAAGTTTTCACCAAGTTAAGGTGAATTGAGGACATACAAGTTTTATATTTTTAAAAGTTGTAATAAAAATTCATAATTAATTATGTACTTGAAAAAAATTACAAAAAATATGCATCACATCTGGACATGAGTCCTTTATTTATATATAAAATATTATAAACAAATATTATCATTAAATTATTATTATGGTTAGTGAATTGGACAAACACCATACTTCTTATTTTTCCTTGAAATTTAAGTACTATTGCATTGAAATTTCAAATTTTCACAAATAGATTTTATTTATTTTAAAAAAACCGAGTAGTTTAGAAACTACATTCAATTTTCTATAGATTCTATTCTTACATATTTTTTGAAATAATATAGATAACTTATTCAAATTTTTACGTCAAGTTTAACTTCTGATTTTTTGATTTTTTGCCACTTAAGGGCTGTTTTTTTCCATGATGATCTACGCACATACCAGACTTTAGCAATTAAAATTAAACCCATTGCTCAAATGATTGTGAGAGCTGAGAAAATGGGGTTTTTAAAAGGTAGATATATCCTTGATAACCTTATGTCAACTATCTTGGGAAAATATGGAATGGGTGAAACAATCAGGCCAAAATACTTTGATAGTCAAGTTGGATTTTGAAAAAGCATACGACAAAATTTGTTGGAGCTTTATCCTTAAAATGATGCATTGGATGGGTTTTGGTACTAAAATTCAAAAGCATGTTCAAATGTTGTTCCAAGATGCTAATGCTCATTTGATTATTAATAAAAATATGTTTGACTCTTTTGAGTTACAACATTCCATAAGGAAAGGATGTCCCCTTTCTCCCTTTTTGTATGTTCTTATAGCTGATGCCTTTGATTATTTTCTACCTAAATCTCATTAGATGAAACTTATCAAAGGGATTTTTATCCCTCAAAACCAAGTGGTTATTAATTCCCACTTTTCTAATGATAGCATGCTATTTTTTCATAATTTTGAAGAGGACGTGAACAATGCTTTAGAAATTATTAACTTGTACTGCAAGTTATCTAGCTCCCTTATTGCTCATAATAAAACTAAGTTTTTAATGACTTAGCCTTATGATGAGCCACAATGGATACCAAATGAATGGAGACAAATTAAGCATGGTGAGATAACTAGATATCTAGGTATACCCTTTGGTTTGGGAGTTTCTCTTTCTGATATGTGGACTTGGTTCTTAAACAAAATTAAACATTTAAGTTGTTCAATTTTGGCAATAATTTTTTGTCCTTGGCTAGCAAGATCTAGGTGGCTAATAAGATTCTCATTGCTTCTCATGTGTACTACTCTTCTTGTTGGATGTCTTCCAAACAAGGCTATGAGGAGCTCAATAAAATAATCCATAAATTCTTGTGGTCCAGATGGGATGGTAATGGTGGTTTTATTACTTCTTCATAGTCTTATTATATTAAGTGAAAAAACAAAAGATGACTGGGGCTTATTCACCCCCAAACCCAAGGGATTTACCTTGCTACAAAATTGATTATAAGAGATGCCAACAGAGATGAACCATGAAATATTTTAAGTTCGTCAAAGAATTATGGATTCTTCTATTAAGAAGAAATGGCAAGAGGTTCGTTGGATGGATAAAATACTTTTACCTTCTCACTTTAGAATCGAAACCTCCTTTCCCCTCCAGTCTATTTGGAAAGCTTGGAAAAAAGTTAGCATTTTTTAAAATTGGAATGGTTCTTCCTTACAGACAGGGTTTAGCTTTGTTTCTATGTTAATTTGGTGGAACAAAATAATTTCTTATCATGATCTACCATTGGCTTTATATTTCCCAAGACAAGCTCATTATTTGGTTAAAAAGCGAGTTTGACAATTTAAAGATCTTTGGGATTTTGACATTTTTGATTGGGTTCCTTGGAACAACATTAAGGAGTAGTATGGGTTGAATTCTAGTTATGAATAGTTCATAATTTTTGTTAAATCACTAGTGCTGGTTGATCTAACGATGAAGTTTTGTACTTCAAGGGACTGCTTCTTCTTTAGAGATTGTCAATAGTTATCTTACAGTCACTTTGATAATATTCCATTAAAAAATATTTATTTAAAGCTATTGCCTAGTTGGAATATGACTAATCATTTGAATCAGAAGTGGAAATGTAGACTCAACACTAATTTTTGGTGTAAATTGAGTGCTCAAATATGGTGTTTTAAAGCTGATTTTGACTCACAGGTGTTGGTTTGGAAGATATTACATTGCAAGCTACCTGTGGTAGATAGATTGAACTGCATTATGGTCCAACCAGCAAACTGCTCTTTTTGTAAGGCTGTGGAAAGTTTGAGGCACATTTTTTGGGATTGTGTATATGTTAAAAGGAAATAGTTTACTATTTTTAGAGACTTCTTAGCTATTTTTAACCATGAATTAACTTGGAAAGAGACTGTTTTTGGCCTTGGTATGCAAAAGGATGTAATTGCTAATTTTATTTGACAGGTTATTTTGAAAAATATATGGAGGAATTGGTGTGCTGCGATGTTTTCTGATATTTTTTATTAGGCTATTGGTACTTATGGATTTACTCTGATATATGTTTTTAAGTGGTTCTTTTTTCACAGATTCAAGTAATACATAAGAAAAATGAGAGAGCTACACATTACCTACAACAAATTAAAGATTAGATAGTGAAGTTTCAGCTAGATAATAAGCTTGATCATAATTTTATACAACTTTCATCTATGTAATTGTATTTTATGGTTGATATCATGTTCTGTTTCAGTGAACTTCATTGAATCTTGTAGATATTGTATAGTTTATTTGGCTTTTTAGCTAGTCATTTTTTATAGCTACTATTGGTAGCTTTATTCTTGTAAATTCTTTTACTTTCTTCAATACACAAAAAAATTGAGACTCCTTCCCGCATAATGCAACCTCACCCATTTAATGAAGTTTGTCTCTAACATTAATGCCTTATTGTATTGGTTGTTCATTGGCTCCATCAACGATTTTATTTTTTTGATTTTTTTATTATTTCTTCAATGACCACATGTCATTGCCATCTGAGATGGCCTTTTATGGGGATGTGACATCGAGGTCCAAATACTAGAGCTTGGTGATGTTTTCAAGAGTGTCTAATCTCAGGTTCAGCCTCTTACAAACTGATAAATTGAGATGTTCTAGATACCATAGGTTTCTTAAAGCTCCAAAAGTAACAGGTAGCTCCAATAGCCATAGACACCATGCTAGTTCCAAGTGTTCTAGAGAATGTAGACTACAAATTTCATATGGAAGACTAAAAAACTAAAATCCAATCTGGAGGATTATCTTCTTCAAATTCTTAAAACGTTCAATTGAAGTGGGAAGTATTTGAAAAATATGGCTCACAGTAATCCTCAATTCTCTCAACTATAAAGGAGACTACAAGTAACTAGTATTCATATAAACATAATTAGGAATCTACTGAGAAATTATAAATTTGGAAATGTTTTGTATTGAACAACCAGAAAGTATAATACATACATCCACACCATCAACACACAATTCTGTCAATTCATAAGCATGAAGAAGCTCTAGAAATCCTAAATTTCTCACTAAAAGCCATGATGGAAGAATTCACTCTTCAAAATGATACAAGCAAAGCCACACATGATAACATCCTAATGATACAAATTGTTTTGCTAGCGGATATGATTCAACATTACAAATTTTTTGTCCACTAATGGACTGAGCTGTCTACATCCCCTACTTGTGTTCCCCAAAAAATGCTTCATATAATTTTCGTATGGCACAAAACCTGAGTATCTTATACCACAAATGAGCACTATTTCCTTAATGGAACAATTGATGATCAAAA
>VDFB02285479.1:157202-202509 GCA_007258455.2 Sequoia sempervirens | reverse complement strand
TGATTAATTTTTTATCTACGTTTTAAAGGTGAAAAGTAGGAAAGATTACATCAATTGTAGTCTGGGCTAAAGTATCTATAAATACAACAAGAAGTGAAAGTCTTAAACTGTTGTTTTTTGGAAAACCAAATGTTGATGAAATTAAATAAACGACTACAGAAATTTAAAAAAATTGAAAGACAAAGAATACATAGATGAGAAATCGTAGAATTTTTATAGTGGTTCACCAACTAATTGCATCCACTTTCAACAAGAAAAATCTTTATTGAATTCTATTTTCATACACCATATGCTACAACATATCACTCTTCGTCCAAAAGAACTAATTAATTACATTAATAAAACATAAATGACCGAGTCACCAAGAAAGTAAATGAATGGCCAAGGGGAGAAGAAATGGACAAGGACTTCATATACCAACATAAACAACTATAGAAAGAAGTCCACACTAGGGGTATGTGGGAAAAGGGGTAGAGGAGTAGATAAAATAGAGCAGCAAAAAAAGATCATACAATAGTAAAATAAACACATTCAACTGGAATTAAAATTTGCTCAGAAAACACATAATTTACACAGTAGAAAATAGACACAATTAGATTTATATATATTCATTAATATGGATAGCTTTGATGCACTGTTCTTCTTTACACCATATTCTCAAATGAAAATTTGTGTTGCTCTTCTTTCCTATCTCTTGTATTAAACAAAATGACCACAAAAAGGAATTAAAACCAAAATCAATGCTGAAAAACAAAGGAATAATAAAAATATTATTATTTTTACTACCCACAAAGTGTGTGAGAGTAAATAGGTAGTTAATGCACATTAATCCAAATCTCTCAAATATTCTCCAAAAAGCATTCCTATTAAATTGCCTTAAACTTAGGTATGTATCCTTAGCTGGAGGGAAATTGCTTAATTAAATAGTTGAGATTAGATATCTCTAACACTCCCCCTTAATCTCAGCTAGCTGACATTCTGCTCAAAAAACTTCCATAGCATCTTCCTTCAAGTTCTAGAGCATCTTCCTTCAAGTTTGGGAGCATTTGCATTTCAAGTTCTGGAGCATCTGCACTAGCACATACATTTTTTGAGCATTCATCTACAACACAAACACCCAAACAACTTCTCAAGTATTCAAATGTATCTCTTTCCAATGGTTTAGTGAAAACATCAGCAAATTGATCTTCTGATCTATAGAACTCCAAACATATTTCTTTGTTATTCACTAACTCTCTTATAAAATGAAATCTAGTGTCTATGTGCTTACTTCTTTTATGAAAAATATGATTTTTAGACAATGCAATGTCTGAGTTATTATCATAGTAAATCATTGTGGCTTCATCTTGTTTATGCGTTAACTTAGCTAACATTCTTCTCATCCATACGATTTGACATGATGTTGTTGTTACAGCAACATACTCTGCTTCTGCTGAAAAAAGTGTGACAATGGGTTGTTTCTTTGAATCCCATGATACAACCCCTAATCCAAAATTAAAGGCATAACCAGAAGTACTTTTTCTATCATCTATGCTACCAACACAATCATTTTCTGTGTATCCAATGAGTTTGAATCATCTACAGCTGAATAGAGAATTCCATAGTTATTTGTTCCACATGCGTACCTCAATATCTTTTTTTGGCTTTCCAATGAGAGTCTTTTGGAGACTCCATGAACCTTGAAATAAGACTCACACTATACATGATGTCAAGTCTTGTGGTAGTCAAGTACATGAGACTACCAACCATTCTTTTAAACAATTTAGGATCAACTAATGAACCATTATCTTCCTTGCTTAACTTTAGTTATGTCACAACTGGAGTAGGAGCTAATTTGCAATTCAACATATTAAAAATTTTTAACACATCATTTGTATATTTTGATTGAGAAATAAAAATACCATCAACTGATTGCTTAACTTCTATTCCGAAAATATATTTCATAAGACCTAGATCAATCATCTCAAACTCTTTCATCATTGCTACCTTAAATAGATTTATAGAAAGGTCTCCCATAAAGATCAAATCATCTACATAAAGAAAAACTATTAGCATTTTACCTTCTTCATCCATCTTGATATATAAAGTAGGCTCACTGATGCACCTACTAAAACCATTCTTAACTAAATAAGAATCAATTTGACTGCACCATGCTCTAGTAGCTTGCTTGAGTCCATAGAGTGCCTTTTTCAGCTTGTATACTTTTCCTTCATGACCTATAATTTCATATCCTTTCGACTGGTCAACATAAACTTCTTCTTCAATTAAACCATTTAAAAATGCATATTTTACATCCATTTGAAAAACAGGCCACTTCTTTTGAGCTGCAATGGCCAAAACAATTCTTACCGTATCCAAGCAAGCTACCGGTGCAAATGTTTTAGTATATTCAATATCAGGCTGTTGAGTGAAACCTCTAGCAACCAACCTTGCCTTATGCTTCAACACATTTCCATCCATGCCATACTTTGTTTTATAAATCCACTTTACACATATTACATCATTTCCTTGCGTGCAATCCACCAACTCCCAATTATTGTTCTTTTCAATAGCTTCAATCGCTTCATCCATAGCTTCAGCCCATGCTTAATCCTTAATTGCTTCATCAAAGAATATTGGATCAACAACTTCTAAAAATAAAGCAAAAAAAAGAAAATAATTTGATGTATCAACACTAAAATTAGCTTCATAGATATCTCTTAAACTCTTTGTTTTTCACTGCAATAAGCTTGCCATTGTAGGATCCAATGAGTTGCTTCTATCAACTAATTTTGATGGACTTCTAGATGGTGTTATGGTTGGTGTTCTTTGTGGAGTTTGTTGTGTAAGTGTAAAATTTTGATTTCTTGAAAGTCTTGCCATAGAACGAGGTGTAGCTTTTGCTACAACTTGTGTTGCATGTCTGAGAGTGGAAGGAGGTATTCCTTGAGGAATACCTTGTTGTTCTATCACTTCATCAGTCATATCATCATGTGGATCAGCTACTGCTAGAATTATTATTTTTTCTACACTTCCATCTGATGCTATGTTCTCCACAAATTGTACATCTCTGCTAATTATAACTTTTCTTGTAATTGGATTAAACAACTTATAAGATTTTGTATCTTCTAAATACCCAACCAAAATACATTTCTCACCTCTGTTGTCCAATTTTCTTCTCAGCTCTTTGGGAACATGAGCATATGCAATGCATCCAAAAGCTTTGAAGTGAGCAACATTGTGCTTTCTACCACTTCAATCCTCTTGAGGAATCGCATCTCTTACACTTGTACTTGGACATATATTCAAAATATAAACAACAGTTGGTACTACTTCAGCCCAATATTAGTTTGGTAAATGCTTTGAATTCAACATACTTCTTGCCATATCCATGATAGTTGGATTTCTTCTTTCAGCCACACCATTTTGTTGAGGTGTGTAACAAGCTGTAAATTGTTTGTGAATGCCATGTTGGCTACAATAATTCAAAAAATCATTAGAACTATACTCACCGCCTTTATCAGTTCTTAATATCTTGATGTAGTAACCACATTGCTTCTATACAAGAGCCTTGAACTGCTGAAAGACTCCAAATGCATCAGATTTATGCCTCAAAAAATATTCCCATGTCTTTCTTGTATAATCATCAATAAAAGTCAAAAAAATAAGTGCAACCTCCAATGGAAGGAGTTTGCATTGGTCCACATATATTGGAGTGAACAATCTCAAGTGGTTTACATGCTCTTTCTGAATTTCCAGCTGGGAAGGTCTCTCTATTTTGTTTACCCAAGATGCATGCTTCACATACCCTTTCTAGTTTTTGAATCAATGGCAGCCCCTTAACCATATTCTTTCTATGCAACAAATTCAGACCTCCAAATTTTAAATGGCCAAATCTCAAATGTCACAACCAAGATTCATTCTTTATCACTAACTACAAAACTATTTGAACAGTTACATTACAATTTTGTTCATCTCTGGTTTTAATTTCTTCCTTTCCAGAGCAGCCTTGCTCTATTTAGGAGCAACTTTGCAACTTCATTTTTCTTTGGAGCAACCTTCGAAAGCAACTTTGCAACCTTCTAGAGAAACTTTCCAGAGCAACCTTCTGAAGGCGTCTTGAGAATTTTCAGCCTTTAATGTTGTTCCATCTTGTGTATTTTCTGCCATATGATAAGCTTTAGCTATGTTTCTTTTGATGCCAGTTTTCAACCTTAATGGGAACATTCGATTTTTTGTCATTTGTACCTCTTCTATTAGCTATGTACTTGGATATTTATCAAGAATAACACATGCATTATTTTTCATGTAAATTTGGTATCCTTTTTGTACTAATTGTCCAATACTCATCAGATTATGTTTCAGACTAGCAACATAGAAAACATCATGAATGACTTTTTTCTCCCCCTTTTTGGTTAGAATATCAACAATTCCATTGCCCATAACACTCACTTGATTATTATTCCCAAGAGTAACATTTAAAGTGACCGAATTATCCAAGCTTGAAAATAATTCTAGATTTCTAGACATGATTATTACAGCTTGAATCTAAATCCCAAATATCATTTGGACTGTCTTGAACAATATTGCATTCAACTGGTGATTTTGTAGAAATTGCTTCAACAATCTTTGCACATGCAATAAACATAGTTTTTGTAGATTTTTTTTTGGAATTTTGATTTTGTCTTCCTTGATTATGTTGTTTCTTCCTACACTCAAAGGAGTAGTGACCATACTTTTTGTAGTAATGACACTGAACATGTGACTTATCTTTTCTTTGACCACTTGGATGACTTTGAAAGTGTTCATTGTTATGACCTCTTCCACCTTGGTTTGCAGGACTACTGCTACATCCTCTAAATGAATTTCTTCCTCTACCCCTAGGTGTGAACCTACCTCTACCTCTACTGCTTCTAAAGACTAAGATGAGAAAGAATTCTCAATAGAGGTGTGATCTATTTAGCCTCTATTCATGATTTATCAAAGATGCATGCAATTCATCCATTGTCAACTAGGTTAAATCCTTAGTTTCCTCTATGGAAATAACTAAAGTATCAAACTTAGTAGGAAAAACCCTTAACATTTTCTCAACTATCCTTGTCTCTTATAGTGTTTCCCCAGATATTTTATTTGATTTACTAGCCCAACAAACTTGAGTAAAAAATAACTCCATAGATTCTGAATCTTTCATACTTATATTTTCAAATTCTCTTCTAAGTATTTGGAGTTTTGGAGCTTTAGTTTTCCTTACCTTGATAGGTTGTTTGTAGTGTGTCCCATGCCTCCTTTTCTTGCATTACTATTGAAACTCTTGGTAGTATGCTTTCATGCATTGCTTGATGAATGTAGAAAAGGTCTTTTCCATCCTTCATTCTCTGATCTTTCAAGAGATCTTTCTCTGCTTGTGTGAGAGCATTATAAGCTACTTGTCTATTGGTTTTATAACCATTCTCAACAATTTTAAAACATCCTAAGATAAAATATTGCATTGGGAGAAATTACACTGTGAATGAGCACTGTTTCCTGAATTGAAGAATCGGTGATCAGAAACATTTCAAATAAACCGAGAGAGATGGTGGGATATTTAGCAAACTACATTTTTTAAAATGAGAAATAGAAACTGCAACAGCACCACATGAAATTGGTTAATTTTTTATCTAGTATTTCAAGGGTAAAACTAAGAAAGATTACATCAATTACAGTTCGGGTTAAAGTACCTATAAATACAACAAGAAGTGAAAGACTTAAACAACCGTGCAAAGAAGTCCACATTAGAGGGATTACAATCTGAGACAAAACCAATAGAACCACTGAACAGTTATAATGCCCTGTTTTCCTTTCCAACTTACAACAGATGCCTTTCTGCGGGTAAAACTACTGTTGCTGAACACAATTTCTTGGAGTCCATACCATGTATACTATTGTTGCAAGTTACTTGAATGAGACAGCACACTCGACCCTACTCTATGATGCAATACTATATCGGGTCTTGACAAATGACATGGACCACAGGTGTGGAACCAGTCGTTCGCATGAGACCGTGCAATTGCAACCTTTGTAGGTTTCAACTTGCAGCCAAAGCGGAAAGATACTGAAGCAAAGGTGTCTACTTGTACCTACAGCACTTGTAGCAACGGGGAGAGTGAGAGTCTGACTCAATTGCAACAACAGAGAGCCTCAGAAGAAAGAGAGTTTGCTTGTAAAAATGAGAGCTGCCCATGGAGCGATTAGCACATGTAGGAAAGGAGACGACGCGTTTGGGAGTAGGTGCTCTTTAGCAATAGGGAGCTTGAAAAAAGCGAAGGTGGCATGAGGGTCATGTTGCAAGGAGATCGAGGGTCACGAGGAAGAAGTGATGGTATTGTAGCAACATGAGCAACATGAGTGTTGAAAATAAGTGCATTCAAATCGAGGATAGACTAGTCTTAAAGGGGTCAGTAGTTCGTTGGTAGTGCAGTCCATGTGAGTCGTAGAGCATTCCAGAAGCATTTATCGGATTCAAACAAAACATGGACTGGTTCTAAAAAGACCAGTAAAAAACACTTCAACAAAAAAAATTCTAGATGATGCATGAAAACCTGATAACAAAAGAAAAATAGAAACATTTGTGTGGTTAAGTGGAGGTCTACAAGACCAATAAAGGTGCCAGTACCACATGATGGAGTACAGGACTATTGGTAATGTAGTGATGGCCTGATAAGAAGGGCCGTAAAAATGGAGAGGTGGTGATGGAAGTATTGGCTGCTAGCATGGATCAGAGAGTACTGTACATATTGCAGAGAACGTTTGTTGGCTACATGGTTGTAGAGTTACACAATGAGAATAAATAAGAGTTGAGAGGCCATCTAAACGTGGCAATCAAGTGGTAGGCATTGATGTAATGTCCCTTATTTTACTATGACATTTTTCTCTTTTACTCAAGAATGAAATTAATAATACCCCTCTTTGAATAGTAATCTGCTACAATATTTTTCTTTTTCATTCTGTTCTCCTATTCCTTCATGAAGTTTGCAAATATACTTCTTAGGATCTGGTCTTATAAATCTCTTGATCTGCTGTGCATGTATGATGAAATCTTCTAACTCACCACACTTATTATTATCTTTCTACTCTTCACATATTCCTTATTTTATTTCATATCTCCCCCAAATCCCACCTCTTCCATTATGGTGCCAATATGCACATAGTAATTTAATTACATCCAGATTTTCAGATAATTATATCAGCAATACATAATAGATTATGATTATGCTATCATAGAATATGAACCATAACATGCATAAACCCCTCAATCTTATTAATCCTTTATTCTATCCTTTAATTATTCTATCACAAATATATCAACATACAATACAAACTGAATCTTTGTTGCCAGCAGATCTTTTACTTCCTATTTTCCTAAATCCATTTGTTGTATATATCTCTGTGTTTCTTATATTCTTATTTTCTCTTCTTATATCTATTTGTGTCTCTTTGACATATTTCTGCTGCTTCCCTAAGTGTAGATTTACTACTGTATACGATTCGATGATTTCCTTTTCAAACGATCTTACTTCCCATATATATCCTCATGTATAAGTGAAATGATACATCCCTTGAATAGAGCTTTCTCAACGAAAAGACATGAATTTTTTGTTTAATGCTAACTATTGTTTTGTCTTATCCTTCAGCGCTACTTATAATCACTGTCTCTTTGTTACATCCAAATCGCTGCCTATTATTAATTTCATATCTGCCTCTAATTATTTAGTTGCCACCTTCTATCACTGATTCTTATATTAATCGATGCCCTTTTATTGAAAATGGTTGTCATACTGCTTGCTAGATGAATCGGAGGATTGTAAAGGCTTGTTGTAGGGGACATATACTGACAACTAGTCTGACATGGAATATCCTATCCCTTTGTGTTTTTTTAAGCAATGCTAATATATTTATTTATGTTGGTTATAGTTATATATATATTATAGTATTATATTATTATAATAATTATAAGTATACTAATATTAAATTGCTAATATTTATATTTAGATTGTTATTTACTTTATTTATTTATTTTCATTTCAGTATTTGATTTAATTTTTTTTTTTAATATATTTTAGTGTTGCAATTTGAAGGACATGACAATTGATGAAGGGGTAGAAGGTGGTGCAATAACACTAGGATTAGCCCAAGTGATGTTGAAGGGGGATTTGAAGGCCAATTGGGACAACCATGTTTGAGCAGGAAGATGGCTCTCGGGAGAAACATTGGAAGAGTGTGAGAGAACCCAAGAGGAAAAAGGGTAAACAATATGCAAGAAGAGTAATGCAACAAATCTAGATTGCAGAAGGGATGGCAACCAAGTTACAGATGAAAAGAGTGGGTCCATGCAAGGTGTTGGCCAAATATGGCAAGAATGCCTATAAGGTGGAATTACCATCAGATTTGGGCATATCTCTAGTTTTCAATGTTGTGATTTAATCAAATACAAGGGATCAGTCAATGATGATGGTCAGAACAGCAAGGAAATCTTCAAAGACATTAGCAACATGGCCATACCTACTCAGGACAAGCCTCAGGCAGAGAAGATATTGGAGTCAAGGGTGAGGAAGACCACAAGACACAAGGTCTACATGGAACACCTCATCAAGTGGAAGACCAAGATTGAATTTGAGGCTACTTGGGTGGATGAAGCAGATTTTAAAAAGTAGGGCATTGACCTATACTTACTCTCTCCTTCCAATCTTTCATGTTTTGAGCTAAGAGGTGAGAATGGTGCAGGAGCACAGCAAAGTGTGAGCACAAGCTTATTTTTGAAGTTTTGTTTTAAAAACCTTTTTGTTGTTTTTGTTTGGTCTTGTGGATCACCTTATTGGTGGTTGAGGACCTTTTTGCTTCTTATAATAGAAGTTGAATAAGCTTGGAATCATTTTGTGGTTGTTTCCTAAGCTTTAGGCAAAAATTGAAAAACACACTGTGTTTTCAAACAAGAAGCTTTTGGCCGTCCTTAGGCTAAAAAGAGAAAACCTAACTGATTCTTTGGCATTGTAAAAGAGTTTTCTCGACCTTTGATAGTTTTTTGGATGATTTTGAGCATGGCAGTTTTGATGTGAATAGAAGGAAACAATGATTTTTGATGTGAAAAGTTCTGACTTTCTATTCTTGGCCGCGTGGTTATTGCCAAATGGATTAAAGGAAGCATTCTATAGTGTTTATAGCATGTAGTGAGGTTATTAGAATTTCTATTTTGGCATCTTAAACTCTTTTGTTTATCGCTTTCATCATTTTTGTAAATACTGTGCTCTTCTTTGTCTTGCTGTTTTGACTGGTAAATTCCAAAAAATGGAGTTTTAGCTGTTTCCTGTCTGTACCAAGAAGTATGGGCGTGGTGGAAGCAAGGAAAAACTCCATCCTTGTAAATAGTGTAGATATAGGGTCAGTAAAAAGTTCAAGAAGCATGCTAGTGACTGTTCCTAGGCGAGCTTGAAAGTCCGGCAAGGAAAGACAGTCAAAAGGCTAAACCCTCACGTAGCAGGGGTGTGATTTTATTGATGTTCAAAGATGTATGGTGAATGCAGGGAGCTTGAGTAGGCATGGAAAGAAGACAGAAGTCTCAACAGTGCATTTGAGATTAGAATATGCTGAACAGACCAAGAAATGGTCTAAAGAAACCCTAGTTCTTGCCAAAGTCAGATTTGCACCTGTGTACAGACTGACAAGGTCCCAAACCCCAAAAATCCTTTAGTGCTTGGAAATTGAGCCAAGGTGTCAGAAGGAAGTTTGGCACAAATTTTTGAATGAGAGAAGTTCTAAATTGTTTTCTTGTGTTGAGAGGGCTAAAAGGGGCTCAAGGCTTGTAGCCCTGCCCAAATGCCAAAACAGGGATTTTAGGAAAATGATGGAGAATTGAAGCTTGGTGTTTGTTCAAGCACCTAGAAAAGATGACTTTGGAAGCCTTGGAAGGTGTCACACACCCCTATAACAGGTAGGGAAACAATTGGAGTTGGCTAGTCTTTAAGTGAATTAAGGGCTAGATGGTGAATGTGAAGAAAGAGAACCAAGAATTGCTTGGTTAAAGCATTGTGAATGATAGCAGGGTTGGATAGCAAGACCAGGGGTTCTATTACCAGGAATAGGACTTATAGTTTAGGGTGAAAAAGATCCCTTAGGAGTTCTCAAGGCAAGAACTCAGAGCATTGAGATTGTGACTGTCTCAATCCAAACCTTGTTCTATCAATCCACTTCTACATTCTCATACTTGGATGATAGTTAGGCTTGGCTAACTCAAAGGGATTCAATCCTAGTGATTGTAGTTCAATATCCGAGGCCTTGGCATTAGCTATATTTCTATAGATATATCATCCTAAGTTGACGGAAAAATTCAGGATTCCTCCATGATGCTTAGCCTCAAAGGCTTCATGGGACTCAATTATTTTCTTAGAAACCTCTAGCAGGACCACCTTATCAATTGGGTATCTAGGAAACATGTAAGGTCGCCTTGTAAAACCTTCCATTCATATGTATGGAAATTTTAGGAATTGGATAAACCAACACCCATGAGGATTAATGACACTTTGTTTATCAATGAATAGTCACTTTTGTTTTGTCTCCTTCAATTGTCCTCACCAACCACATTGTAAAAACATCATTCACTCTTATAGTACCTTGTGGATTCCTGTAGTTGTAGTTGTGGATAGTGTTCATACACAATCTTCTGACCAAGTCCATATCCTAATACTCCCACTTTGTTCAATCTCATAATGTTTGCTTCAATTGTATAGGAATATACCACATAAGAGGTCATATAAAAGAACCTCTTTCTTCTGAAATTAACAATTTGGTTATGGATGAAATCACTTACCAGTTGGAATCAATGGATCATTTTATCTCCATTCACTATGAATTGAGTGTATGCATACATGCATGGTTCAAATGTATCAAAATTTGGTAGGCCAACCACTTTTCTCAACAAGGTGATAATGCCACTTATTTATTCCTTAAAGTCACTCCTATATAAATTCAAGCATTTTTGAAGCAAATTTTGGCTTCATCTCTTCATTCATCCAACTGGAATGAATAACCCTTTTACATTTGTCTTTGAATTCCTTGATCTTGTTGCATGTGTTGTCATTGATGTCAACAAAGTTGTGAGGTAAAGGACATGGTGTTGAAAGAAAGTATGTTGATATGAAGAAGTTGTGATTGTTTTCTATGGTGTTGTGAATATTGTATTCATTGTCCCTTGATGTGATGCATTACATAAGATATGAAAGGAAGTATGTAAGGTTTCAAACTGTCAAAAGCACAAAATTTGCATTGAACAAGCTTGGTAGAATGCTTTGCATTCCTTCACATTTGAATATATGGCCTTGTGGTTTGGAAGGTAGATAGTGACAGGTGTGGAGTATGTATGTTCCTGATTTCATAGCATAGAAGTTAATGCAGGATATTTGAGAGCTAGCAGAGTGAAGACAATAGTACAATGGTGTTGTAGTAAAAAAGAGTTAGAGGAATGCTTTGCCTTTCTCCACATTTGAAGATGTGATCCTGCAGTTTGGAGGATAATTTCATAGTGTTTGTATGTCTTCTCATTTCAATTTTAAGGTGTTAAGGAGCACAATGAGTCTATTTTTCAATGTTCTATTTCAAGACTGTGTATTTAGAGTTTGCAAGTGATGTTGGGTTCCGTGTATATTTGTTTGTGCTAGCATGAAGTTGTAAAAGGAGTGTATGAGAATGTTTTTGTAAATCATATAATGTTTGGAAAGTGTTTTGTGTGATTTTATTTGGTTTCTCTGGTACTACTTTAGGTATGGAGTTAACATATAGAAGGTTAAGTATTTTTTGGGAGGACTTGTTATATTGAGATGATTGTGCCCAGTGTTTGGAATTTTGTGCCAGTGTGGGGATGTGTGCTAAGGTAAAATAGGTCTTTATTATCCCTTGGTTTGAACCACATATAATTTCTTCTCACCATAGATGTCTTGGGAGCTGACCTATTGTGGTTGTTGCATGTTTCATGTTACACATTTTATCTTGGCCGATAAGGAGAAATTTTTGAAGCTTACGAAAGATATAAATAAAATATAAATTTTGATGCAAGGGGGTATGCACAAGTGTGGATGTGAGTATATGTGGGTGTGAAAGTGTTTTGAAGATATCAAAGGCTGTTGAGCAGAGGTGTTGAAGATATATCTCAATGTGAAGAGTGTGGATGTTGCGAAGGTGATTGATCAGTAGGGTTTCCAAACATTTTGTATATAGGTTGTAGCCTCATTCTATAAGTGTTATAGCTTTTATGGAGTTGTAGCTTCCTTTGGTTGATGCTATAAAAATGTATTTTAGGGAGTTACAACTTCCTTTGGGTTGTAGCCCATAAAACTTGTTGTAAATATTATTTTATTTGTGAGACTAGATTTGGATAGTAGTTCCAAGCAGTTTTCTCATTGTGGTTTTTCCCTTCTAGGTTTTTCCACGTAAATTTGGTGTTATGGTTGTGTGTTGGTGCTTTTAATTACAGATTTTGATTATTTATCTATTAAGGAAATACAAATTTTTGGTTGATAAAGTTGAATTGGATTAATTTGTGGTATATATTGATTCACCTCCCTCTTAGTATATCAGTGTGTTCTAACAATTTCAAAGATGAGTTGCTTGGTGCAACCTAACAGTTGAAGATAGATCTTGGAATAGAACACATGGCTCAGAAAGAGTCCTTTTCCAAAGCACCGATGTTTGATGGAAGAAACTATGCCTTTTGGAGTGTAAGGTTGGAAGCCTATCTCACCTCGTTAGGCTATGATATTTGGAGAGCTGGAAAAGATGATTATACTGAACCTGCTCATCCTATTACAAATGTTAATGTGAAGAAGGCCCATGAAAACAATGCTAAAGAAAAGAATTCCATCTTAAGTGGCCTAAATTTTTTGAAGTTTGTCAAAGTAGTGCATTGCAAGACAACCAAGGAAATATGGGATAAACTAAAAAATCTTTATGAAGGAAATGATGGTGTAAAGAAAGAAAAATTACAATCTTACAATATTTTTTTTGAGAATCTAAGGATGAAAGAAGAGGAATAAATTGCTAGCTATTTTCTCCAGGTGGATGAAGCAATCAATGGAATCAAAGGACTAGGTGAAGAAATAACTGACTCAGTGGTTGTAAATAAAGTTTTGAGAACTCTCCCGCACCGGTTTGATTCAAAAGTTTATGCTATTGAAGAAGCCAAAGATCCCATGAAATTTACCATGGAAGAGTTGTTTGGGTCACTGATTTCCCATGAGCTAAGAAATGAAGTCTAAGGTACACACAAAAGAGAAGATGCTTTCAAAGTTGTGAAGAAAGAAGGAACATCTGGTTCACACAATGAATTTAAGGAAGAAGAAGCAAACTCTTTGGGAAAGTTGAAAAAGGGATCAGGCAAGTATAAAGGTAAATTACCTTTTAAATGTTTTAAATGTGGAAGAGTTGGTCATTATGCTTCTAAATGTCCTTTTGGACAAAATCGAAATAGCAGCAAGGGCTTCAAGAGTAACCTCCTTTCCAAAGAAGGCTACAACTCCCCAGAAGAAGTAGATCACTACTCATCAGATGATGAAAGAGGAGAATCCCTATTCATGGTTATGGTGATTTCTAATGGTTCAAACAAGATTGTAGATGAAGAAGAATGTGAAGTTGATTTTGAAGGTGAACTTATTTCTACTCTTGAAGACTTGGAATGTGAAAGAAAAGAGAACAAAGAACAAAAATCTGTAATTAAAGCCAAGACAAATTAATGCACAAAACTTGAGAAAGAAATCCTTTTACTCAAAAAGGAATTGGAGAAAGAAAAGTCTAGAAATCCAGATAACCTTGAAGAAACATAACTCATTCCAATCAGGCCTCAAGGAAGACCTTTCCAAGCAAGAAGATTATTCAAAAACAGGTTTAATCATGCATTTTTTGGTTATCGTTTCATTTGCAATAAGTATGGTCATAAGGCTATGGATTGCAAGTCTAAAATAAAATAAATTTTGTAAGTAGGAATTCTCTTGCTTCTCTAGTAGACGTCAATGTGATGTCACATCTGCAACAATGTTGGACATATAGCAAGATATTACAAGAATGGATTAGCTAAATCAAAATCTTAGATGGAAAATGTTATTGAGCAAGTCAAGGAGAATGTCTCTTCCAAAAGAAAGGAAACAAACAATGAGGTTGAAAATTCAATGGTTGTCCAAACAACATTTCATTCTCAAGGGAAAACAAATCTTTGGGTAATAGACAATGGATGTTCAAGCCACATGATAGGTGAAAAAGGCAAATTCATTAACCTTGTTAATTGGAATGGTAGATCATTCAAGTTTGGAAACAATTCATCTGCAAAGATTTGTGGAAAGGGCACCATAAGTATTGATGGAAAGTCTAGGACAAAAGATGTTCTCTATGTAGAATGTCTCAAGCACAATCTTCTTAGTGTAAGTTAAATGTGCAACAAAGGATACAAACTCATATTTCATGATCAAGGATGTGAAATCAAAAGATAAAATTTTGGTAAATTGGTGGTGGAAGGTTCTAGGACACAAAACAACTTATATGACCTAAAGTGTGTTAATGGAAGACGTTATCTTCTAGGATAGACCAATGAATGCTGGTTGTGGCACATGAGGATGGGCCGCATCAACTTTGATAATCTTGTGAAGATCAACTCCATACATGTAGTAAGAGATATGCCAAATATTATCAAGCCCACAAGCACCTTGTGTAAAGAATGTTAGATTAGGAAGCAAACAAGGATAAGATTCAAGACCAAGGAGCATTAGGGAAAATTTACTTAAAAAATGGGCCTCCTAAGGAACTCTAAAAAAACAAAAATTATCTCAAATAATACAAATTATTTAAATATAAAAAAATGTAAATTACTTAACTACATGAGTTAAGTGGGGACACATATTTCTATTATAATTCCTTAAAAAACTCAAGTCCATTATTTTTTAAAAAGTGGTAAAATATATTTTTATTGACAAACTCAAGTTCACTTTTCATTTTAGATTTTTTTTTTTCTTGATTTTTTATTTTTATTTAAAAATCTTAAACTCAAGTTCACTTTCTTTTCTTGATTATTTGTTTTTATTTAAAAAATAGTAAAGTAAAAGTAACTTTAGATATTTTATTTTATATAAAATTTATATGATAGTATATTTATATTTAAAAATATATATCTAAAGTAGTCAAGGGATATCTCTCTTCCATAGTTTATTTGATTTTCTCACTCTTTTTTTCTTCCATCATTTTATTTTATTTTATTATTATTTTTTATTTGATAGTTTTATGATTTTAACCTTTTCTCCTTCTAATTGTTTCCAAATTTTTCCACTTCTTTTTTGTTTTTTTTCAATCTCTTTTTGTCCACATGTGATTTTCCTGCCTTTTGTTCTTCCAATGAGCCTTTGGTTCTTTTGTTTTATTTTTGTTTTTTCAAATTTCTTTTTTGGTTTTATTTTTCTATTTCTTAAGTTTTATTTTTTATTTCCTTTTTTGGTATTTTATTTTTTTTCTTACAAATTTATGTAGAAAAAATGATTGCTCTCATCCCCACCCCGATGTGACTATATAACACTTATCGGCGTAATTAAATCAATTTTCATATTATAGATTTATGATTTCATATATTTACAATTTTATATATATTTAAACCAATGTTTCATATTATAGATTTATGATTTCATATATTTACAATTTTATATATATTTAAACTAATGTTTCATATTATAGATTTATGATTTCATATATTTATAATTTTATATATATTTAAACCAATTTTTATGATGCTTGAACTTGCAAAAACAAATGAAAAATGAAAAATGGACTGAATTTGTTTCATAAAAATAATTTTATAAAATAAGAAGCACAGATGAATTCTATTACAAATTAATTTCATTCCAAATTTTTAAAATATTTTTAAGAAATGTTTTGTTAAAATATTTTTGAAATGCTTTTTATATATATTTTTGTTTTAAGAATGAAAATATTTTTAAAAAAACATAATAATTTCTATAATAGAACTATGAATATAAATCTAAAAAACAAAAAAGAATATTTTATATTTAGAAAGATGAATGAGATGGAATAGGGTATGTAGAGTTAAATTAACCACCATGAGTTAATTCGTAGGATTTTAGAAAGTTTTATTTTATAAAATAAATAATTTTATTTTTATTTTGGATGATGTCACCGTAACGGTTGATGTCATCTTTTAATTGATTTTTGATAACTCAAAAAGCTGATGATGTCATCCTTAGGAGGCCCATTTTTTATGTAAATTTCCTCTAATGATTCTTCTACAAGTCCATTTGAACTAATTCGTACTGATTTGTGTAGACCTACTAGGACAAAGTGTCTCCAAGGTGAAAGGTATTGTAATGCCCTGCCACGCAACCCTAGGGGAAGTTGCAATTCACTAACCAAACACAACAATTTTTTTTTGTTAAAGTGCAATAACGTACAAGTTCACTACACATTGCCAACATCCCCTAAGGCTACGAGACAAAGATTACTTAAACCCGAATTAAACAACCAAGGAATGAAAACATAACATCATTCAATTAAGGAATTAAAGTACATACATTCCATACAGGATAATTACATCAAAGATTAATAGATACAACATGATATCCCATAACGATTGTTTACAATATAATTACAACATTCATTCCCCGAATGAGGTAAATCAAATAAGCATGATAATATATTACAATTTCCACCTCGATACAAATGAGGGGTAATGAAATACAAGAATAACTAGAATGAAAGAACTAGAAGAGTAACAGGAATCAACGAGCTCCCCAACATGAAAGTCTCGTCCACATGATCATGATCAAAGCCAACGGTGTAAGGTGCACGTTCCACCCAACCAAGTGAAACCCAAAGGCTCACCCCCCGTGCTAGGAGATAGTAACAAGGATTTCTGGTCAAGACCAACTACCTCTAGACAAAGGCTAAACATAACTGAACCGACTCAAATACCAAACAACATCACTTAACACAGTACAAAAACTCACAAGACAATACATTGCTTCCAGGTTACATAGGACAAGTACACCATTGTACAACACACAATAACTGACTAACTATTGACGTAGGGAGAGTGTCATACATAAATTTCCATGAGTTACCCTAGCTCAACCTTCCTAGGCTACCAGACCCCCATCATGGGTTACCCTGGCTTGCCTCTACCGGCCGCCGGACCCTCATGCAAAACTATGCGTCTCATCTCATCTCGAGCCTTAATAACGCATACTTCATGAGAGAGGCATTCATTAACTTTATTAGTGTGAAGTTCCCCATTAATTCTTTTAGATTATCACTTGATTAAACCCTAAGTGAGTTACCCTGACACCACTTTGGGTGTCGGACCCCCACAAAGGGCCACTCTCCTACTGACAACACGGGGATACAAAACCCCCAATCTAAGGGTAGACAACATGCACAAACTGATGACCAATTTCCAACCTTATCACATAAGGTTAAACAACCTGTTCGTGGTACTCAGGTATCCATGACATACCACATATCTCGTTATGATAACCGGGTGATAACACAACTACCACCACGTGCACTACCCAAAGCAATCACAAGGTTGACTGACATACCGACAACCCTTACTTTTAAAAAGACAACCTCAATGGAAGACTTACATAAACAAATGATTTAAAAGCCCAACATCGGGAATACCAGAAATAATACTAGGGATGTATTACAGGCATTTTTAGAAAAACAACTAACATTAGGATTTCGTAAATCCAATTCACTCATCAACATAGTGTATTTGACTAATTAATTAAATCATATTCTTTTCGCACTCACACAAAAGGGAAAACAATTCACGTTGGTGAACATTACGAAATTCAAAGCTAAGCATTTGACTTTATTTGTTTGATCATTCAAGTTGTTTAAATATAATCTTCGAAATAAATAAATCCTTTACTTACAAAACAACAATTTCACATCTATTCATTTGCAATAAACCATAAATAATCACATTTAATATATATGTATATATTAACATACATATGTAATTAAATATACCTAATGAATATATAGTAATATCTATATATAATTAAAATTTAATAAATGTAATATATATATATATATATATATTATAATAAGTATATAATATATATATATATACTATAATAAGTATATAATATATATATATATATATAATTTAAAATTATTATATATATATTATACATATATTATAATAAATATTTATTATAAAATGAAATTTTAATAAAACTAAAAAAATTTATAATAAATCTAATTTTTTTATTAACCAAAGAAAAGGCTAAAGGCCTTTGGCTGCAACACAGCCCCAACAGGGGGCACGCCCCTGTGTGGCTGCTTCGCAGCCTCACACAGGGGACGTAGCCCCTGTGGTGGTTGCCTTGCAGCCCCTCCCCAACCATGGGGAGCGCTGCACAACTAGCGCCCCCATGGGTGGGGGGGTGGCTGTGGGCAGCCCCCACAAATTTTAATATTTTATTATTATTTTTATTTACACAATTTCGTTCAGAAACGAAATAACAAAAAAAATCAGAACCCTATTCTGGTGATAACCAGAACGAATTTTACCCATAAATTTTTGAAAAGAGAAACCCCAGCTTGCATAGATTTATATCCCCTCTCAGCAAGAAAACGAATTTCAACGAATTTCTCCTCAGAAATGAAAAAATGAATTTTAATGAAATCTCTTCTCAGACACAGTCAAATAATTAAATTTTAATCAGAGATCTTTTAAAAGAGAAAGGTTCTCAAAAATTCTTCAACCATATATGCATATTTAAACAAAATATACATATATATACATATTATATATATCAATTTCCAGATCACAGTCAAATTGAAGAAGATCAAACAACAGAAAAATTGATAAAACAGAGGTTTGTTTTATTTTCTAAATTCCATTGACAAGATTATTTTTTTTGTGTTTTGTTTCAGATTTTGAATGGAGATTCTTGATGGGTTTTTCTTCTAATCCACATTTTTAAATCTTTTAACAATCTGAACAGCTTCTAAATCATTTCAAAATAAAGAATTTGCACAAAATTTAAATAATAACCTTGTGTTTTCTCCAAGCTTGAAGTCCTTCAATGGAGGTTTTCCTTTTCTTTTCCAATTCAGCTTCACCAATTTTCAATCCTTCTTCCCCAATTTTCTTCAAAGAATTCAATCCAAGTTTTGCTCTCCAAAATTCAAAATTAAAAATTCCCAATAAACATGAATTACCTTATGCAATTTTTCTCCCCCAAATTTGTCAAACCCCTAATTTTGAACTCACCCACCAAAATTTATTGCTAAACTAGATATTTTATTTTTACAATTTAATAAAACAATTTTCATTTCCCATTGCAATTTGCATAATATTAATTTTAAACAAAGATTTATTTTTTGCAACCAAATGATAATTACATTTTCTTTTTCTTTTCACAAAATTGAATTTACCTATTTACATAAAAATCATTTTTAATTTTATTTCAAAAAGGAATGCATGGCAATTTCTATTTTTGATTTGATCTCAGTATTTAATAATGCTAACACAACATTTTAATTTAATTTATCAATAAATAAATCTAATCCATGATTAGATTATTTTATTGATTGAATTAAATTAACTAATTAATTAATAAGCACTCATTTATTTATTTTGACAAAGCAAATAAATAAAACAAACACCATTTATCTTGCAAATTTAAATACGCAAGTAAGGAGGGAAGAGGCAACAAAGAAATTAACTTATCCCAACTAACAACCCGATGACACACTATGACTAGGGTGATGACTTGACACAGAAAACCTAGTTACTATCTCCCAATCGATACCGTTGGTCGATGGACACACTCAAACCTGTGAAACCAGGTGGAGTCGATGTCCTGTACCTGCATCCTGCACACAATACGAGTGTCGAAACATGCATATAATATATTAAAACACACCGTGAAAAAGGGAATCGCGGAATCACAGGGTGCTCACATGCGAGTGATGTGATCCCGTCCCCTTCACCAATATAGTATAACTAACTGAAACATCTAAAATCCATGATACAATCGAAAGTGTAAAGCATCGTTAATTCGCATACATGCTAATCTAATCCATGACATGCAATAATAATAATGACCAAATAAAATACCATCACACCAAAACATAATGTTTACATCGCTTAACAATTAGTGGTCAAAAGTAACCAAGTTCCACAAACAAAGTGATAACAAAATAAACCTACATAGAGAAATATTGTTCGATCAAAAGAGCAAAATGGAGGGGTGTTACAGGTATTTTATGTTGCTCATTGATGATTTCTCTAGGATGACTTGGGTTACATTCTTAAAAGAAAAATCAGAAGTTTTGAGTAGGTTTGATATTTTCAATTAATTGGTTGAAAATGAAATGAATGTTAGAATCAAGTGTTTAAGATCTGATGGAGGTGGTGAGTTCACATCAAATGCGTTTGAGGAATTCTATGAAGAACATGGAATAAAGAGGCATCTATCTGCTACTAGTACCCCTCAACAAAATGGAGTAGTGGAAAGGGAGAATATAACTATTCAGGAGATGGCAAGCACAATGTTGAGTGAAGCCAAGTTTCTTGATGTGTATTAGAAAGAAGTAGTTCATATTGTTGTATACATTCTTAGTAGATGACAACTAAGAGTGAACAAAACCAAGACTCCTTATGAGCTCTGGTATGAAAGACCAACAACTGTCAAGTGCTTCAGAATTTTTAGAAGCAAATTCTATATCAAAAGAGATAAAGAAGGTTTGGGAAAATTTGGCTCAAGATCTGATGAAGGAATTTTTCTTGGTTACTCAACTAGGAGCAAAGCTTACAAGTGCTATAGTAAAAGATTTAGGAAGATAGTTGAGAGTGAAAATGTTAGGGTTAATGAAGAGTCACATCAAATCACATATGAGAAAAAAGACTGTTGGTCAAATAAACCTGCCTGCTCAGAAGAAGAAGAATAAATTGAAGAAAAGGAAGAAACACAAGAGAAGATTACCAAGACTCCTACCAAGTATGTCCATAAGAATCACCCAAAAGATCAAATAATTAGAGATAAGAATGAAAGAGTGCAGACTAGAAGAAGATTTGCAAGGGAAAATTAACAAGTAAAATTTTCTTTAAATTCAAGAATAGAACCTAAAACATTTGTTGATGCGAGCAAGGATGAAGGATGGATACAAGTAATGGAAGAAGAACTGCATTAGATAGAGAAAAACTAGAGTTGGGAACTAGTGCCAAGGGTTGTAGAAAAAATGTGATAGGAACAAAATGGGTGTTCAAAAATAAATTGAATGAAGACGGAGAGCTGGTGAGAAACAAAACAAGGTTTGTGTGTAAAGGTTATTCACAAGTGGAAGGAATTGAATTCGAGGAGACATTTTCTTTGGTTGAAAGAATGGAGGCAATCAGAATGTTTCTTGCATTTGTAGTTCACAAGGACTTTAAGGTATATCAAATGGATGTTAAATTTTCCTTCTTGGATGGTGACTCAAAAGAAGTTTACATAGAACAACCTAATGGATTTCAACTATCAGAGGATCCAAACATGGTATGCAAACTTAAGAAGGTTTTATATGGTCTCAAACAAGCTCCTAGGGCTTGGTATGCAAGGTTGGAAAAATAATTATTCTAGCAAGTCTTCAAGAAAGGTACCATAGGTAGCAATCTTTACACCAAAACTGAGGATGAATAAATTCTAATTGTTATTGTATATGTTGATGATATAATATTTGGTGGCAATGATGAAACATGCAAGAAGTTTGCAAAAGAGATGTAGAAGGAATTTGAAATTTCTATGATAAGTGATTTATCATTCTTTCTTGGACTCCAAATTGCTTTGTCAGATGATGATATTTTTATCTCTCAAGAAAAATATGTCAAGGAGACGTTGAAGAAGTTTGGTATGGAAGATTGCAAACTAGTGAGTACTCCTATAGTAACAGGTTGTCATTTGAGAAAAGATGATGAGTCGCCTCAGGTTGATTAGACTTTGTATATTTCTATGATTGGGGGCCCACTATACTTAACAACATCAAGGCCTAACATCATGCAATTTTTCTACTTGGTTGAAAGGTTTCAAGTTGATCTAAGAGAAACCCGTGTGAAAGGAAGTTGAGAAGATTTTTAGATATTTGAAGAACACATTGCATTATAGGTTGTGGTATGAAAAAGGTGATTATTTTTCCCTAAATGAATACACTAATGCATATTGGGTTGGTAGTGTTGATGATAGAAGAAGTACCAGTGGTGGAGCTTTCTTTTTGGGAGATATATTGGTCTCATGGTTTAGTAAGAAGCAGGATTTAGTGTCCTTATCAACAATAGAAACAAATTTTATAGTTGTAGCATCCCGCTACACTCAAGTGTTGTGGATGAAAAAAACATTGAAGGATATCAAGGTAATGTATGATGTGCCCATTCCTATTATATGTGACAATACAAGTGCCATCAATATTTCAAAGAATCTAGTGATGCATTCTAGAACCAAGCATATATCTATTAAGTATCACTTTGAAGAGAGAAGGATGTAAATCAAGAGGTAAAACTAGAATATGTATCTACGAAGGATCAGATTGCAAATATCTTTACAAAGGAACTTTTGAAGGACATACTTGAATATCTCAAATAGAAGTTAGGGGTTGTTTCCCCTCCTTCTAACTAGATGCATAGATGGTGCATCTATCTAGGGGGGCAATTCAAGACATCTTTATCCTTGGATTGATGGGAGCTACCTCTTAGGGGGAATAGGTAGCAAGAGGCTAAGATGGATGGAAAGGTTTGTGTGGATAAGGGGAACTTGTATGTTTTTTCAGGTAAAAAGGAATACCACTAGCCCTTTTCCCTTGATGTCAAAGGGGGGAAAATTGCATATCAGGTTAGTATCGTCATCAATGCCAAAGGGGGAGATTATTGCATGTGTTGTCAATTATGTCAACAGAGTTGTGAGGTGAAGGACACAGTGTTGAAAGAAAGTATGTTGATATGAAGAAGTTGTGGTTGTTGTTTATGGTGTATTGAATATTGTATTTATTGTACCTTAATGTGAAGCATTGCATATGAAAGGAAGTATGTAAGGTTTCAAGTTGTGTAACACCCCTCGATTTTGGATGTTTGGATCAACAATGTTTTCTTTGTAATGCTTTGTTCTGTTTATGTTGTGACTTTGGAACTTGGTTACTTTTGATCACAATTGTTAAACGATGTGAATGTTATAGTTTGATGTGATGTTATTTTATTCTGATGTTATCTCTATGGCATGTTTTGGATTAACCTCGAAGATATTTGATTTAACGATGTTTTATGTTGTTGATCATATCATTGATGTTAGAATCGTCAGTTAGTAATTGTGTATTGGTGAAGGGGATGGGATTGTATCACTCGCTTGTGAGTTCCCTACGGTTATGAGATTTCCTCTTCACGGTGTGTTTGATCATATTATATATATGCATGTTTGATGTACTCTTTGTTCGCAGGTTGATAGGTACATGACATCGACTCCACCTGGTTCACAGGTTTGAGCGTGTCCATTGACCAACGGTAATCGATTGGGAGATAGTAGCTAGGTTTTCCGTGCCAAGTCATCACCCTAGTCATAGTGTGTCGTCGGGTTGTTGTCGGGTTGGTTGTTTTAATTTGGTCCATTTCACCTTGTGTATTTATTTAATTTCAAATTTTAAAGGTTATTAGATGATGGGTGTAGTTAAAATGATGTTCAAATGTAGCTTGTTGCAATGTTGAAATGTTATTTATTTTATTGATTAATTTGATTTAATTAATAAAATATTTTTTAGTTTATTGATTAACTAGGTTAATGGTGATAAATTAAATGAAATAGTTGTTTTGGCATTATGGTATATTAGGATTCAAATTTAAAATGAAAATGGAAATCATGTTGGATAGTTAAAGTTAAATTAAAATAAAAATAGAAATGTGTTTTAAATTTCACTTTTTGAAATTGTAGATAAAATTAATTCTTTGCAAACTTGGAATTCTTTTGTTTAAAAGAAATTTTCAAAAATGCATGAAATTTCAATTTGAAAGTAAAATTGTTTTAAATTTAAAAAATGGAAATATCCTCCAAAATGTTCAATAAATTTAGTGGGTGCGATATTTTAGGGGTTTGACCAAAAATTTGGGGAAGTTCTATTTTAGCATTTTCTATTTCATATTATTGGAGTTTTGATTTTTGGTGGAGAGTTTTGATGTGGATGGATTTGGAGTTGAAGAAGAGATTTGGAATCACCATTGTTAAGTCTTCAAGCTTAAGGAGAAAACACCAGGTTCTTCTTCATTTTTCTTTTTCTTTTTGGAATAATCTTCAAATTTCATTATGTTGTTTGATAATCTTTAAAATGCTATTTGGATTCAAAGAAAACCCATGAGAAATGAATTCAAATCTTGCAAACTGCTGTTGGATTTAGGAAAGAAAATCAAAACAAGAATTACACAAAGAAAAATAGGAAGAAAACCCACAAAAAATCTTCTATTTCAAACCGACATTCTAAACTCTTGTTGTATTGCCAAATTTAATTCTATTATTGCAAAATTTGCTTTGTTCTTGCTTTCAATTTTAGGCTGAAATGAAAATGGGTATATGTATTGCAAATATATAAATATGGTGCTATTAGTTTGTTTGTTTTGAGAAAGAAATTGTTGTTTTTAAAAAAACCATGAAACAGAGTTTATGCTCTATTGTTTTGTTTTTCTGTTTTTTTTGTTGCTTTTAAATAAAATGTAAAATCATTTTTTAAAGAAAACGCTTTATATTAAAATAATTTTTTTTAGGGTTGTGAGGGAGGTCAGAGTCTCCACTCTCCTCTCTGCCCCCTTTACAGAGGCTGCCTCATTCTTATAGGGCGTACAGCTAAAGCAGACACCAATGCATACTCACACAACACCCCCACATGGGAGGTTGGGCGTACTGCCCCTTATGGGAGGCCCTACCATAACTTAGGGGTTGTTTTTAATTTAAAATTTAAATTTTTTAATATTATATATAATATAATAATATATATATTATATATATAATAATAATATTATATTATATATATAATATATATATGTTATATGTATATATATATATAATATCATTTTAATATTTAAATAATTTTATTTATAAGTGATTATTTATATATATATACATTATATATATATATATATTATGTATATATATAGTGTGCATATATGCACATATATATATGTAATGTATATATGTCTTGTGTATTTTTAGATAATTTAATCAATTGAGTGTAAATAGAAATATGTAAATGCATATATATGAGTTGTATATACATGATGTATATATTTTCATATATATATATATATTTATTTTAAGCAATATGGGTATTTAAATATAGTTAATTATAAGCTGATTATTTCCCTATCGTAGTTGGAATTTAGTAAAATGTGTAATCAAATGCTTTTATTTTAATAGTGGACTTTTATTATTTTGTGTATTTGGAAAATAGGGAGATAGAATATTAGTTTAAATTCTTCAATTGTACAATCGTAATTTTTATTACCCTGGAGTAGTGCAAACCATTTTAATTATTTATACTTGGTTATATACGTTATGTCATTGTTTGACTTGGATTTAGGAAATCCTAAAGTAGGTGATTAAATTGTCAAATTGATTTTCTTTATGTAATCTCCCTCTTTCGTGTTGATGGGAAAATAGAGTAAATGTTTTGAAGTCTTCTAGATAGGGGATTCGTTTATTGGTATGGGTTGCCGTTATGTTAGTCAACCTCTGTTTTTCTGTGGGAAGTGCGTATAGTTACACCATGTTGTTTCACCCAGTTTTCACGAATGGGGATGGTTTGTGCCTCCTTGGGAATAGGAGAGGGTTATGTGGTTTGTGCCTCCTTTGGAAGGAGTGGGGTTTGTATTTTGTCATCCTCCAGTGTTTGGAGTGAGTTTCCCTTGTTCGTTACCTCCTTGGAATTGGAGAGGTCGTCTTATCTAGTTTACCCATTGGATTGTGGTTTTGTACCGTGGTTGTGTTGTCAATAGGAGAGTGGCTCTTTGTCGGGGTCTGGCACACAAAGGGGTGCCAGGGTAACTCACCTAGGGTTTAACCAAGTGATAATTTAAAAGAATTAATGGGGAACTTTCACACTAATAAAGATAATGAATGCCTCTTTCATGAAGCATGTGTTTGTTAAGGCTCGAGATGAGACGAGACGCATAGTTTTGCATGAGGGTTCGGCGGCCGGTAGAGGCAAGCTAGGGTAACCCAAGATGGGGGTCCGGTAGCCTAGGAAGGTTGAGCTAGGGTAACTCATAGCAATTTATGTATGACACTCTTCCTACGTTAGTAGTCAATCAATTATTGTGTGGTGTACAGATGATGTACATGATCTTTGTTCTCTGGAAGCATTGTAACCATTGTGTTAGGTTTTTAGTATTTGTATTTGTTTCAGTTCAGCTGTGTATTAGCCTATGTCTAGAGGGAGATGGTCTTGTGATGGATTCCTTGTTACTATCTCCTAGCATAGGGGGTGAGCCTTCAGGTATCACATGGTTGGGTGGAACGTGCACCTTAATCCGTTGGGTCATCTTTTTGTTCGTGTGGACGAGATTTCTAGTTGGAGAGCTCGTGGGATCCAGTTTCATTTCATGCTTTAGGCATTCAGTTGATCTTGTATTTTATTACCCCTCATTAATATCGAGGTGGAAATTGTAATATGTAATCATACTTATTGGATTTATCTCATTCGGGGAATGAGTGTTGTAACCTTATTGCTATGTGATCTTTATTGAAATCATGTGGTGTTTATTATACTTGATGTATTTTATCATGTATGGAATGTATGCGTTCTTATTTCTTTAAGTATTTAAATGTTATGGTTATAATTCATGTTTCTTGTTTGGGTTTAAGTAACTTAGTCTCTTAACCTTAGGGGATTGGTTGGCAATGGTTAGTGAATTTGCATGTTATTTGTTCTTGTTTTAAAATAAAATTAGTTCGTTTGTGTAATAATTTGCAACTTCCCCTAGGGTTGCGTGGCAGGGCATTACAAGTTGTCAAAGGCACATGAATTTGCACCGAAGAAGCTTGGGAGAATGCTTTGCATTCTTCCACATTTGAATATGGCCTTGTGGTTTGTAAGTTAGATAGTGACAAGTGTGAAGTATGCATGTTCTTGATTTTAGAGCATAGAAGTTAATGCAGAAGATTCCAAAGCTAGCAGAGTCAAGACAATAGTACAGTGGTGTTGCAATCAGAAAGAGTCAAAGGAATGCTCCACATTTCTTTGCATTTGAAGATGTGATCTTGTGATTTGGAGGATGAGTTCATATTTTCTAGGGGAGAGGAGCCGATACGTACGCACCCAAAATCAGACGGTCCATGTGGCAGGCCACGTGGACCAATAATTTTTTTTTTCCTTATACCCATTTTAAAAAAATATTATATAAACAATATAATTTTTTTTAAAAAAAATTTGCAATTATTTTTCCACGTGGGAGGACGATATTTGTCCACACATTTTAGAAATAAAAAAATGACAAGTTGACCGATACGTAGGCACCTCAGGTGCCACTTCCTATGTGGCACGACGTCCGAAGTTGACAACCTTGCCACACCAACTTCTCTCAATCCACCACCCTAAGAATCCACTTCGTCACATTTATCACTCGTCGCCACTTCCTATACTTCTTGACTGTCGTGTTGAATGCAAGTCTCCTCTCCTAAGCTCCACGCCACCCCACATTTTTTTTGAGCTAACCTGCATTGAATGCTCCCAGTTCCTCGCTCTTGTCACCAACTTTTTAGCCTTTCATTCTAGCAAGTTGGCGTTCTTTCTTCACTTGCACGCCACTACCTTCTTGGTTCGTCATCTGTAATCTTCAAACATTTACCACAACCTAAAATGATCATAAACCAATTCGTATTTGGGTAGAAGTTGGTTAGGAGATGGGTACATGCCAGTTAGTGGACGTTACCAGTGGCTCCACTTTGGCCATGCAAGCAACAAACGAGTTCCTCGTTGCCATGAATGGGTTCCTTACCGCCATGCTCAGGATTTAACTATTGTTTGGGTCCCGCATCGAGCTGTTCGACCTAGGTGAGCTTGCTCACTAAGGCTTGCCATTATTCGGTTTTTTTAGTTTTGTTTGTAATTTCTATTTTTTTATTGGACTTTTGGTGTTGCAGAAATAACTTTTTTGGTTGAAGTTTAGTGTTTATGAACACTATCCTATTTGTGTTCATAAACACACTGAATCTTTGGAAATTAATCTTTTTTTCAAGCATCGATCTCTTTATAGAATAGATAATAATATTGTTGGTTGTTTCCCTGCCATTGAAATTTCTAGGGTTGTTTTCTTCTTTCATTAATAATATTGTTCGTTGTTTCCTTTCCATAGATGAAGTTGTTTTTTTGTTTATATGGGTTCTAATCCGTAGGGTTTATATTGCAAATATTACACTCATATTTTGGCATTTCTCTTTCATTAGGGTTTATTTTGCAAATATAACACTCATAGTTTAGCATTTTTGTTTCCCTAGGGTTTATTTTGCAAATATTATAGTCATAGTTTTACCATTTCTGTTTCATAGGTTTTGCATTATCATATACTCTAGTTATCAAATTCTTTCTCATAGGTTCCCAATTATCATTGACTCTGGTTATCCTATTCTCATAGGTTTTGCATTGTCATTGACTCTGCATATCGTATTCTCATAGGTTTTGCATTATCATATTGACTCTGCTTATCGTAATCTCACATGTTTTGCATTATCATTCACTCTGCTAATCATTATCTCATAGGTTTTGCATTATCATTGACTCTGCTTATCGTATTCTCATAGGTTTCGCATTATCATTAACTCTGCTTTTCATAATCTCACAAGTTTTGCATTATCATTCACTATGCTAATCATTATCTCATAGGTTCTGCATTATCATTGACTTTGCTTATCATATTCTCATAAGTTCTACATTATCATTGACTCTGCTTATCGTATTATCATAGGTTTTTCATTATCATTGAGTTAGGTTGTGTTCTTTGTTTCATAAACCAAATAAAATAATGTGGGTTAATCTTTTTCTAGGTTTTGCTTCATCTTTTCAATCACTTAAAAAAAAATTGTTGTTTCTATGTCATTCATCTATTCAACCACTTAAAACATTTATGTTGTTTCTGAGCCATAGATAAATATATTGGTGTTATTTTTTTATGGGTTCTACTCCATCAAATCATTCATATACATTTGTCAAAATAAATAGATTTAAAAGGATTCCATCAATTACACAATTAATTATGAATCTAATAGCTTCTATCATGCTAATATGACCATTTCCAACTATTATCCAATAGAATAATTCATAAAGTAATTTGGATCTTTTGAAACAATTTTGAGAAAAATAAATAAATTAACATCTAATTCCATGTTATTCTCATTATGTTCTTTCATGGATTTATATTTGATCAAATTATAAAACCTAATAACAATATTAGTATTCCCACCTCCCATAGAAAGATTAAAAAAAAATATAACTACTTAAGTGTGAGATTTTTAAATTTTAGAACTAGACATTGATATATGAGCAAATAATTATGGACTTTTCCTTTAGACTACAATGGTTACACTATTAATGTGTCACGTCTCATATAAATTGTTTTAATTTAAAATAGCCTAATTTTTTAATCTAAATTTTTTCAATTCATGTATCTTTGACACACAAACAAGGGCCCAGTCCCTAGGTGGACAATCTTGATCATTTAACAATCTCCTAAAATTTGTGTTCTACCATTCACCTACACCGAATATATTGTGCTCGATATTTGTTCGATTAATGTTATTGATTACTATGTGTAGGTGCCTTTAATATTACCATATATTACCATAAGTGTAGTTAATAAATGCCTCTAGTGGTTATCATATTATTTCTCATAGGTTTTGCATTATCATTGACTTCAACTATCCTATTTTCATAGGTTTTGCATTATCATTTACTCTTCTTATCATATTCTCATAGGTTCTACATTATCATTGACTTCGACTATCCTATTCTTATAGGTTTTGCATTATCATTGACAATTCTTATCGTATTCTTATAGGTTCAGCATTATCATTGACTCTTCTTATCATATTCTCACAGGTTCTACATTATCATTGACAAAGCTTATCATTTTCTCATAGGTTCTGCATTATCATTGACTCTGCTTATCGTATTCTCATAGGTTATGCATTATCATTGAATTTTCTTATCCTATTCTCATAGGTTCTGCATTATCATTCAGTTGGGTTGTTTTCTCTGTTTCATTAACCAAAAAAATTAATTTGGGTTAATCTTTTTTTAGGTTTTGCTTCATCTATTCAGTGACTTAAAAAATGTAGTTTATGTGCCATAGATAAATATGTTGGTGTTATTTTTTTATGGGTTCTGCTCCATCAATTCAGTCATATACATATGTGATAATTGTTATACTCTTACTGTTTTCCATTCGTAAGCTTTATATTGTTCTTCATTACAACCATTATAGTCATGGGTTAATGTTCACGTTTCGATTAATGTTGTTCAGTACCATTTCTATGTGCCATTGATAAAATTAGGGGTTTAGGTTTTTCATACGTGCTGCTTCATTCATTCATTAATGCTATTTTCTTTAGGTGACATTCATTAAATTGGGGGTGTTATGTTTCCCAATGGTTAGGATTCATAAATTCAAACATGCAATTATTTGATCTTTTTTTATTTGCATTACAAAAATTTGGGGGTCTTATTTTTTTCATAAGTTCTGCTTGATTAGGTACCCTAGATATTTTTGGGGGTGTTACCTTGTTTGTAACTTCGACTTCATCATGGTTAGTCTTCATCTATTCTACTAGTTTTGGGTGCCATTTGGAATTTGTTGGGTGCTATGTTTTTCATAGGTTACGTTTCATCAATTCATTCGCCAACTATGTAGCCTTTTTTTGGTGTCATTGATAAATATAGGGGTGTTACGATTATCATATGTGCTACTTCATTAAATCTGTAATGAAAATGTTTGTATCTTTTTTTAGGTGCCATTGATTATTTTGGGGGTGTTATCTTTTGCATAGGTTATTTTCCACCAATTCATTCATCCAACTATTGTACATTCTTTTCGTGCCTTGGAAATATATGGGGGTGTTCTATTTTTGTTAGGTTCTCCTTCATCAAATCAGTCATGCATATATTGTACCTTTTTTAGGTAGCATAGATAATTTTTGGGGTCTTCTCTTGTTTATAAGTTCCACTTCATCTATTCAGCCATCTATTCTACCAATGAGTAATTTCCCACAGTGGTACGTCGGTCCTCCACAAGTTAGGAAAAAACTCTTGCATAAAAAAGCACGATGATACAAACACATATCGGATATTAAATGCATGTTTACTCATATATATATATATATGTATATGCATATGTATAGAAATATACATAGAAATATGTATATGTATATCAGATATTAAATGCACACGTAATTGTATTTATTTTGAAACAAAACAATTACACGCTGGCAGCCAAACATGATGAAGTGTATCCAACTTGTATATACTTAAGGTCTTTGCATCTTCTTTATATATATATGCATATGTATAGACATATACATATACATATGTTTATGTATATGTATATGAATATGTCTATATATATATGTATATGTATATGTATATGTGTATATACATATACATATACATATACATATACTACTTTCACAACATCCTGCATATTTTTTGAGCCAACCTGCATCCAATGCTCCTAGTTCCTCACACATTTGTCAACTTAATAGCCTTTCATTCTAGCAAATTCTTGTTTTTTCTTCACAATGATGGCAATGTATGTGTATGTGTATGTGTATGTGTATGTCTATGTCTATGTCTATGTCTATGTTCGTGTGTATGTCTATGTCTATGTGTCTATGTCTATGTCTATGTGTCATTGAAGTCTTTGGATTTTTGTTCATGGTTGCACCACTATACAATTTATGTTGTTTTCTATGAGGCATTGTTGACAGTTGTTCTATAGCTTCCCAGCATGTTCCAGCTACCTCTGCCACCTTTCCCCCGACCACCGAAAAAAGTTATGATATGGAAGGGCTGCTGGCCTTAATTGTACTCTGCAAGGTGTTGTTGGCTATCGTCCTCTAACTTTGGTTATAATTTGAGGCTATAGACCTGCAATCAACAATTCCTTTTTGTAAATGGCATAGACTATTCAGTTGCTTTGGTGACTTTAGAATGCTGATTTTTTAAATGTCCATAAATGTTGATGCAACTAACTTTCGAGACATATACATTGATGTGGAATTTGTTTTGCAACTCCAAATACATCTATTCCATGTGTTGGATGTGTCTATGTCTATGTCTATGTGTCTATGTCTATGTAAATTTGTATGTGTATGTGTATGTGTATGTGTATGTCTGTCTATGTCTATGTTTATGTAAATTTGTATGTGTATGTGTATGTGTATGTGTATGTGTATGTGTATGTGTATGTGTATTTGTATTTGTATGTATATGTATATGTGTATGTTTGCGTGTATGTATATGTATATGTAAATGTGTATGTGTAAATGTGTATGTGTATATGTAAATGTGTGTGTATAGATGTGTGAAGAGGTCTAAAGTGGACAACCTTGCCATGTCTACTTCTCTCAGTCAACCACCCTAACACTCCACTGTGTCACATTTATCACTCGCTGCCCCTTGCTATACTTCTCTACAATCGTGTTTAATTCACTTATGTCTATGTATATGTGTATGTGTATGCTTCATAAATTCAGACCTGCAACAATTGTATCTTTTTTAGGTTCCATTGATTAATTTGGGGGTTTCCTCTACTTTATATGATGTGCACCTATATGTCGGTCCTCCACAACTTAAAAAAAAATCATCCATAAATAGGAACGATGACATCAAACATAAATCAGATTTAAAATGCACACTTAATAACATTCATTTCAAAACAAAACAAGTGCACGCAAAAAACCAAACATGATGAAGTGTATCCAACTTGTATCTGACATATAACAAGTAGCATTCTGACATGGAATTTAAACAACCCAAACATTAAGATATGCACCTTTCCCCGTAAACTGGTAAACCCAACTATTGCACCAATGTAGGCATGACTTTCACATTAATCACAACTACACAACGTAAACAAGGTGCCAAGTCAACACAATTCAAACCCATCTCACCCATCTTTGAGCGATTGGCGAACCCATTACAACCATGTTTCCCATCGTAGCATAACCAAACCAACAAGAAAATGCATCCGCTTGTCTCATCAATCATGAAACCTACAACACATATCAACACGAGTCTATCCCATCTAGCCAAGTAGGGTGCGAACGTAGTCGTGGTGAACTCCAAAATCTCATCTACTTCCATTTTTACAAGTTGTAAGGCACCCATTATTAAATACAAATTTATGGAAACAATTACAAACAATACACCAAACTAATCAACTGAATAATTAATGGCTGAAATCAATCAGATTCAAATAATTCCCAATTCAAATAGCCATGAAAACCTTCAAGTATTCACATGTATTACCATGGAACAATAATGAGCAGTAAAGCTTTGTTAGAACATGTATTTAGGGGACCTAGTTTTCCTAAGGCCTTTCATGGTTTCCTATGTAGCACTTCACAGTTGAAAGGTCCAATTGTGGACAAAGTGCAACATAGATTACCGTTACAAAGGGAAAATCAAGTCTCCCTAAACCATTACATCTTGTAGCAATTGCATAAAATTTGACACTGCAAATTGTGTTTGGAATTTATAATTCTTTTCATGGTTCCAACATGAAGGTCTACTATTCAATTAATTTGGGGGGGTTCTCTTTTGCATAGGTTATCCTTCATCAAATCAGCCCTACAACAATTCTATCAATTTTAGGTGCCTTTGATTAATTGCAAGTGTGTTCTATTTTATAGGTGCTTTGATTCATTTGGGGGTGTTATCTTTTTAATAGGTTAGGGTACATCAATTGAATCATGCAACTATTGTAGCTTTGTATTTGAATCACTTAGGGGACTTGGTTTCGTGAAGGCTTTCAATGGTCACCTATGCAACACTTTACAATTCTAATGGAATTGTGGACCCGTGCAACATAGGTTGCCATCAGACAAGCGTTCATAAAATCAAGTCTCCCTAATTCATTACTAAATGCAAGAATACACATGACTCTATAGGGGAGAGGAGTCGATACGTGCGCATCCAATTTTCTACAGTCTACATTAACAAAACAACCATATTTATATGACTGAATTGATGAAGCACAACCAATGAAAAAGACAACCAATGTGTATGTGTATATAAATGTATATGTATATGTATATGTGTATGTGTACATATATGTACATGTATATGTATATGTATATGTGTATATATATATGTATACATAAACATATATGTATATAAAATTGCTTGCATGCATTATTTTGCTTACCAAGAATATATTTATGTCTCTATTGCTTAGTTGACTGAGTTGATGAAGCAGAACCTATATGTATATGTGGATGTGGATATGTATGTGTATGTATATATAATTGCTTACATGCAGAACCTATGAAAAATAGAACCCCAAATTTATCTATGGCATCAAAACAACCAACAATATTATTTGTTACTACAATGACAAATTGCAGCATTGCTTATATGCATTCATTTGAAAAATAGAACACCCCCAAATTTATCTATGGCACAGAAACAACATACAATGTTATGTATATGTATATGTATATGTGTATGTGTATGTATATGTGTATGTGTATGCGTATTTATATTTATATGTATACATTTATGTATATTTGTGTATACATGTATATATATTTACATATACATATATGTATATATATGTGCATATGTATATAGAATTTCCTACATGCAAAACCTATGAAAAAGAGAACAACCCCAGGTTTATGAATGGCATCAAAACAACCAACTACATTGTTTGTTACTAAAATGAAAAATTGCAGCATTGCTTACATGCATTCATTTGCATGACTGAATTGAATCATAGCAGAATAATATATATGCATTCATTTACATTGAATTGAAGATGAAGCATCACCTATGAAAAAGAAAACACCACCAAATTCATCAATGGCACCTAAAAAAGATAGAATAGTTGCATGACTGAATTGTATATATATATATATGTATATGTATATGTGTATGTGTATGTCTATGTATATGGTATGTATATGTATATGTGTATGTCTATGTATAAGTATATACATATACATATACATATATATACATATGTATAAGTCTATGTATATGAATATGTATATACATATGTATATGTATATGTATCTATAGATACATATACATATATGTATGTATATGTATATACATATACATATATGTATATGTAACAATAGAAAGAAGTTGCTTGTAACGTTCACCAACCGACGTCTATCCATCTCTTAACTGGAGTCCGAGCATCGTAGGTTGTGGTAAAGGTTTGAAAATTGCAGAGGATGAACCAAGCACGTAGTTGCGTGCAAGTGAAGAAAAAATGAGAACTTGCTAGAATGAAAGGCTATAAATATGGTGAGAAGAGCGAGGCACTGGGAGCATTGAATGCAGGTTGGCTTGGAAAATATGTATGTATATGTGTATACATATGCATACATATACATATGTATATGTATATGTATGCATATCTATATATGATGTAGGATCATCAGCTAGATGTTCAAAATTTATGTTGATAGTTGATTTTTTGGGCTGGTGATAGGATGCAGGCTCCTGACACCATAGTGACAGAAACAGTGACAAAACATTGTGTCAATGAATCGGTTGAAGAAGTCGAATAGTCAAGGAAGTTGATAGTGGGTACTAAAGACGGAATGGTTGAGGAGGCCAATGGTTAGCAGTTGAAACTGAAGGATTCCTGATTAATGTCAATGATGCAAACTGAACAACATGTGGATGAACGGTTCCAGGACGTGGATGATTGACAATTACAAGCATGACATTGATAAAGAGAGGCGACTCAAAGCAAAGAAAGGATGACTGACTGGGGAAAAAGGAGAACCCCATGGAAAATGAAGAAAGAAAAGGTTGAACAGTCGTAGGAGAATTTATGTGTTCATTGAAAACTTTGTAATCACCTTATGGAATGAATAAAGGAATGTTTCAAATTATTCGGGTCTTGCTGTGTATTTAAATTTTTGAATTTCCTGCCATTTTTATTCTTAGTTACTATCATAATTTTACCAGAAAACTATTAAAATTTGTATGATGTGTGAGGACGATGTGTGTCCACTGATTCGTTTGTAAGAATTAAGGATGCAACAAATGCTTGGTCGTTGGAATAAAATGTATTTCTTGAGATCAAAATAATGGAATGGTTGTTTATCTACAAATTAGTGGCTCTTGTTGTGTAATTGTTAAAAAATTGACACAAGTTATTTCCAAATTTTGGTTCAATCGTTATTGAGTCAGTTGTAATCTAGATTAAGTGGGTCAGTTGTGAGTTTGTAACTTGATTTTGGTGAATGGACAAGTGAATTTCTGATGGATTTATTTAAGTGATCTTCTTAGTTGAGTATGGGTCTATCATACCCTAGTTGAATTGAAGTTGTTGATAGTTGGTATTGCATCAATTGGTATTAGAGCTAGCTGATCTGGGTTGTTGAGTTTGGTTGCAGGTGCTTGATCCATCTAAGCTACAGAGAGAGTTTGGTGGTTTGTGATTTTTTTGGGTTAAGAAAGAACCTGGTTACTGGTTTCCAAAAGACTAGGGAGAGAAAGCGGAGACACCTAGGTGAGGCAAGGAAGTTTGTTGAGTTGTGTTGTATTGCAGTTAGAACCTGATGGATACTGTCTGAGGAAGCACTTGAGTTTGCAGCCATGTTGAAGAGTACTCCACTGATGGGAGTAGATGAAAGGATGAAGACAAGTTGGTCAGAGAAGCAAGGCTAAAGTATCTTGCTTGAAGGAAGAGAGAAAGAGGAAAGAAGATTGCAGAGGAAAGAAAAGTGCAAGGATAGACTTGTGTCCTTGGTTGAGAGAAACGAGCTAGTGGAAAGTTGTGAGAGTGGTAAAAGGGAAGTCCTGTGTCCTTTTGAGGAAGAAAAGCGATTGTGAACTTGATAATAGAAAAGAGAGGAAGGAAAAGGGAAAGAGAAGACAAGTGATGATAGAAAATGAAGAAGATTGATCTACAACAACACATTTCCAAAGGGACTTGGAAAATTTTTAGGCCGGTTGTTTGATGCACGAGCATCAGCTAGATGTTTAGAATTTACATTGATAGTTGATTTTTTGGGTTGGTGATAGGATGGAAGCTCTTGGCACCATAGTGACAGAAACAATGACAAAACATTGTGTCAACGAATTGGTTGAAGAAGTCGAACAGTCAAGGAAGTCGATAGTGGGCACTGAAGACAAGACGGTTGAGGAGGCCGATGGTTAGCAGTTGAAACTAAAGGATTCCTAATTAATGTTGATGATGCAAACTGAATGAAACGTGGATGAACGGTTCCAGGATGCGGATGATTGACAGTTACAAGAATGACGCTAATAAAGAGAGGTGACTCGAAGCAAAGAAAGGACAACTGACTGGGGAAATAGGTTTAACCCCGAGGAAAATGAAGAAAGAAAAGGCTGAACAGTCGTAGGTGAATTTATGTGTTCATTGAAAACTCTATAATCACCTTATGAAATGAATAAAGGGATTTTTCAAATTATTCGGGTCTTTCTATGTATTTAAATTTTTTAATTTCCTGTCATTTTTATTCTTAGTTACTGTCATAATTTTACCAGAAAACTATGAAAATTTGTATGATGTTTGAGGACGATGTGTGTCCCCGATTCATTTGGAAGAATGAAGGATGCAACAGATGCTTGGCCATTGGAATAAAATGTATTTCTTGAGATCAAAATAATGGAATGGTTGTTTGTCTGCAAATTAGTGGCTCTTGTTATGTAATTGTTAAAAAATTGACACAAGTTATTTCCAAATTTTGGTTCAATCGTTATTGAGTTAGTTGTAATCTGGATTAAGTGGGTTAGTTGTGAGTTGTAACCTAATTTTGGTGAATGGACAAGTGAATTTTTGATGGATTTATTTAAGTGATCTTCTTAGTTGAGTATGGGTTTGTCGTACCCTCGTTGAATTGAAGTTGTTGATAGTTGGTATTGCATCAATATACATATGTATACGTATATGTGTATGTATAGGTTGGTTGGAAAAATATTGCGGGGTGGTATGGAGCTAAGGAGAGGAGACTTGCATTCAACACGATAGTCGAGAAGTATAGGAAGTGGCAGCGAGTGATAAATGCGATGCAGTGGATTCTTAGGGTGGTGGACTGAGAGAAGTTGATGTGGAAAGGTTGTCAACTTCGGACGTTGTGCCATGCAGGAAGTGGCACCCGAGGTGCCTACGTATCAGTCGACGAGTCATTTTTTTGATTTGTAAAATGCATGGACAAATATAGTCCTCCCACGTGGAAAAATAGATCAAAAAAGGAATAGAAAATGATAAAATGTCAATGAAGAAGCAAACATTGCAAATCAAAATAGTGACACATTGAAAATTACATAGAACACACATTGCAATATGATCATAATACATTACAAATCAAAACAATAACGATGCATCTGTAATTATCATATATTTAAAACTGTCAACAAAGAAGCATACATTGCAAATCAAAACAATAACACACATTGCAAATTACATACAACACTTTTTGGAATCTGATCAGATTACTTCACAAACCAAAATAATAACGGTCAATCTGTACTTATCAAAAAATTACAACTGTCCACAATTTCGGTGCATTTGTAAATATCAAAACTTCTAAAGTGTATGAAACTTGAATTGCATGTGAAAACCAAAAAAAAGGCAACATCTAGCTGCTGCTGTTGTGAAATGGATCTTGGCTGGTTGGGGTGCCAATTGCCATGTTCTCGTCCCCTTCCACTCGATGAGGAGTGTTGCATACATGAGTGGGACTTGGAGTGGTAAATTGGGTGCAAGTGACATGTGTTGGGGGTGGTGGTGAACAAATCTGTACATCCCGAGTGCCAAATTGATATGGATATTGAGTGTCCCTGAAGTCAGATTGGGAGAGGCTTGAATAATTCATCACTGTGGAGAACTGAGGGATATTAATGTTGGGAATATCACGGAAGACTCCATTACTTTGAGACAACGGATTAGAAGGGTTCCTTAATCACCTCTCTCTTTGTAAAGCCCTTTGTGCCTCCTCAATCTCTTTTTCCTTTCGATCATGTTCCTTGCAAAGCCTCTCTTGCTCCTTTTTCGCATCTCTATCCTTTTTATGTTGTAATTTTTGCTGCTCTTTTTCTTTTTGCAGTATCTCCTTCTCAATTCTGGCATTCTCCTTCAACTCCATTGCCACAATTTTTGTTGCCCTTTTCTCCTCATTTTGTTGTCTCTTTCTTTATTTTATCTCCTCGACCTCTTTCTTCCTTTCCTCTTGCTCCATTAACAACCTCATGTAGTCATCTGTTGTCAATAATTGAGACTGTCTGTTGATCCGAATTGCACCAACTTTGGATTTCTTTTGACAAACAATGTGCATAGGAAGCTTGAGGAACTTGCTGATGTGCAGAACTATTTGTGTTTCTTTTGTCTCATTCAACTATGTGGCAATGACCTCCTCCACTACTTGTGAGCCCTCTGGTACATCTTCATTTCCTCGTAAATCTAAATTGCAAGGAGCATAGTAATGCACAACTTGAGAAGGGTCAATTTCTGGTGGTGGTGATGGGAAATTATAGGTATCCTACTATTCTGGGACTTCCAAATGAATTCCCAAGTTCATTGCTTCCTCAACCAACCAAGATGGTTGGCTTCGTTGTGATGATCTAAACTTTCACTGAATTGATCAACGGGGTTGTCCACCATGGGAGGGGTGTGTTCATTAACCACCACTTGTACAACTGATTTAGCATGACAACTATGAGGTGAGTGTTGTGTTTCTATTGCAGTCTGCAAGTGTCCATCTGGAAGAGTGGACTGCAATACTATGACATCATCACTTGACAAACCAAGTCCAGAAAGGTTGAGAATGTTTTCAACTACGTTAGCATCCTCGTTGACCACAAATGTCTCACTAGGATGCATGTCATTTACAAGTGAATCAAGATTCAGTGGCCATGTACCCATCCTTTTAAACCCAACTTTGATGTTGTCAACTATCAAAGCTCCTTTCATTGCTTTGTTGCCTAACATTGCAAGTTCTCTCCTCCTAACTTCAATGTTTGGGAACCTTGACAAAAAATCTACACGTTCTGATTTGAAGTAAGCTTTAAAAGGTGCAAACACACTCACATCCAATGGTTGTAGCTTATGTGATGCGTGTGATGGAAATGTTAACAAATCTACACCAATTTCTCTTGCTTCATGGATGGTTTCAAGTGCTACATGGCTTCCATGGCCATCAAAAATCAGCAACACCGGGTTCGTGGGTGAGACACCACCTGGAACAGGGGTTTTTAAGTGGCTCAACCAATCTATGAACAATTCTTTGGTCATCCATGCATGGGGTTGGGCTTCCATGCAAGCACCCGGTTCGTAGTCTATGATGTAATTATCTATGTTCGCACTCCCCTTGAACAAGTAGAATCCTAGAATGCTCTGCCCGACAACATTGACACAACATAGAATAGTTATCCATTCACGGCTCTTTGGGATAATGTAAGAGACATTCCTGCTACCTTTTCTTGCAAGCACCTTCATGGACCCATTTTTTCCTGCTTGGATGCTAGTTTCATCGCAATTCCATATGCGATTAGGACCATATGGAATGGCTTTGTATGTTGCAAACAGTGTTTTGTAGAATGCAGCTACAACATCAGCTCTAAGATTGAATGCCCTATCTTTGTCTAGGCCTTCATCAGTTCGTAATGCAAGTTCAGGATGTCTATGCTTGAAGCCTGTCCACCAGGACTTCCCTAGGAACCCATTGGTGAAAGGGTTTGGCCTATTCTGACATATTTGAGCAACCTCAGACTTGAGATTGACTATCTCAAGACCATGACCAATATCAGCCATTTGCTTGCACCATTCCACAATAAGATGTTCTTCCTCTTCAATGAGGACTGTTTGCGGACCTTTCTTGGAAGTTTTTGTTAGACCCCCTATCCATTTGGACAGTGCGACTATTGGGATTGACCACTTTTTGAAAGCCCCCCTTATCGACATGTCATTCTCTTCAATGTCATAGAGTGCCCTTTTCATGTCATTTGAAGACCACAACTTTTGTATTTGTTTTACCTTGTATGGTATTTGAGGTGTAGTAACCTCAATCTGCAGTATTTGAGGAGTAGAAACCTCATCTACTTGTGCAATAGGATCTATTTCAGGGGGGAATCTAGCTCCTCGTTTGTCAGAGGGAAACCTTTTCATGGCTCTTTTCTTTTTTTTGTTCCCAGTATGGGTCACCACTGCATTTCCCTTGGCCATCCACACATAATTAGTACAATCAAATCAATGATGCTTGAACAAAAAAATAATTAGTTTGTAATGCAGAACATATGAGAATATGATAACCAGAGTCAATGATAATGTAGAACCTATGAAACATAAATGGTAAACTATGAAACACAAATGCTTGAACAATTATCTTTATATGTATGAAGAGAGTGATGTGATGCTTGAACAAAAGAATAATTAGTTTGTAATGCATAACATATGAGAATATGATAACCAGAGTCAATGATAATGAAAAACTTATGAAACATATATGGTAAACTATGAAACACAAAAGCTTGAATAGTTATCTCTATATGTATGAAGATAGTGATGCTTGAACATAAGATTATTTAGTTTTTGTATGTGTTATCTTTTTAGTTTGTTGCATTTCATTTGAGATCATCTTTTCTAATAGTTTAGAGAGTTACATCTATTCTGGAGTGATCGACATAAGGAAATAGAGGAGTAAGAAGCACAAAATTACAAACTATGCAAGGGAGTTAGAGTTTAAGAACATCTCATATCTCTTAAGCGTTTACAACATTAACATTCTCATGCACAACAAAGTGAAAACCACACTCATATTTGAACTATGACCCAATAGAAATCTTACGAATGAAAAATAGTAAGATTTTAACAAAGCTCACATATTTTGTCTATGACGAACTCATTGATAGGCATAAATATTTGTGAATTGATGAAGCAAAAACCTATGAAAAAGATGAAAAAAAAACTAATAAAAAATAGAAACCTTAGTGACTGATAATGCAAAACCTATGAGAATAAGATATCCAAAGTGAATGACAATGTAGAAGCTATGAGAATAAGATAACTAGAGTGAATGATAATGCATAACCTATGAGAATAAGATAAGCAGAGTGAATGATAATGCAAGACATATGAAATAGAAATGGTAAACCATGACTAATATTTACCATATAAATGATAATGCAGAACCTATGAGACTACGATAAGTAGAGTGAATGATAATACAAAACCTATGAGACTACGATAAGCAGAGTGAATGATAATGAAGAACCTATGAAACATAAATGCTAAACTATGAGTGTAATATTTGCAATATAAACCCTACTGAAATAGAAAGGCTAAACTATGACTGTAACATTTTCAATATAAACCCTAGGGAAATAGAGATGGTAAACTATGACTGTAATATTTGTAGTATAAACCCTAGGGAAACCGAAATAGTAAACTATGACTATAACATTTGCAATATAAACCTTTGGGAAATAGAAATGGTAAATTGTCACTGTAATATTTGCAATATAAACCCTAGGGAATGTATATGCTAACGAATGACTGGATTATTTGCAAAATAAACCCTAAGGAAAGCTTTAAATGGTAAAACATGATTGTAATATTTGCATTATAAACCCTATGAAACACATATGCTAACCTATGATTGCAATATTAGCAATATAAACCCTAGCGATAGATAAAGAAACACCTGTGACTAATATTTGTAATATAAACCCTAGGGAAACATAAATAAAAACCTATGACTATAATGGCTATAATGAAAATCAATATAAAGCTTAGAAATGGAAAACCGTAATGGTTGTAATGAAGAACAATATAAAGTAAACAAATGGAAAAGTGTGAAAGGAAAACCTAGAACAATATGGATGTTGGTGCACTGGAATCTGATCTGTTGCCTCCCCTTGATGTTAACTCGTTCAATTATGTGCTTGTCACTCCTTTTCTTATGTCACTCACTATAGAATAAGTGAATACTTCTTGGTTGTCACGGCTATTTGAATTGGGAATTATTTGAATTTGATTGATGCTTGTTTGGTGTGGTGAAATAAATTGTTGTCCTATTTTCAATTTGAATTTTGTTTCGTATGAATTGGAGATTTGGTTGATTTCGGCCATTAATTCTTGACTTGATTGGTTTGGTGGACTGTTTGAAATTGTTTCCATGTTTTGTTTTATAATAATGGTGGCCTTACAGGACTGTTAAATGGATGCAGGTGGGGTATTTGTCTTTGGCTCCAATATGTGCGCACCCTACTTGGTGAGATGGGACAAATTAAAGCTGATACGTGTTGTAGGTCTCATGGTTGATGGGACAGGAAAATGCATTTGTGTGTTGGTTGGTTATGCTACGATGGGAAACATTGTTTTAATGGGTTAGCTAGTCGGTCAAAGATGGGTCAGATGGGTTTGAATGTTTTTGACTTGGCACCTTATTTATGTTGTGTAGTTGTGATTAATGTGAAAGTGACGTCTGCATTGGTGCGACAGTTGGGTTTACCAGTTTACGGGGAAGGGTGCATGTCTTAATGTTTGGGTTGTTTAAATTCCATGTCGGAATGCTACTTGTTATATGTTAGATACAAGTTGGATACACTTCATCATGTTTGGCTGCCAGCATGCACTTGTTTTTTTTTTAAATGAATGCTATTAAGTGTGCATTTTAAATCTGATTTATGTTTGATGTCATCGTGCCTATGTATGAATGATTTTTTTTAAGTTGTGGAGGACTGGCGTATAGGTGTGAGCCCCAACGAGTGCATGTCCCATCACATGTTAGGGCCCTCGCTTATGTATCAGCTCCTCTCCCCTATACGTCTTCTCATTTCAAGTTTCAGGTTTTGAGGAGTACAAGTCTGGTTTTCAATGTTCTATTTCAAGACTGTGTATTCAGAGTTTGCAAGTGATGTTGGGTTTTGTATGTTTGTGCTAGCATGAAGTAGCATGAATTTGTGAAAGAAGTGTGTGAGAATTTTTTTCAAATCATTGTAATGTTTGTAAAGCGATTCACGTGGTGTTATTTGGTTTTTCTGGTACCACTTTAGGTATAGAGCTAATGTATAGAAGGTTAAGTATTTGTTGGGCCGACTTGTTATATTGAGATGTTTGTACCAAGTCTTTGGAAGTGTGCGCTAGTGTGGGGATGCGTACTAAGGTAAAATAGGTCCTGATTATCTCTTGGTTTGAAATGCATATGATTTATTCTCACCACAAATGTCTCGAGAACTGACCTATTGTGGTTGTTGCACATTTCATCTTGGCTAGCAAGGAGAAATTTTTTGAAGCTTGCAGAGGATATAAATAAAAGAACAAGTTTCTTGCAAGGTGTGTGAATGTGTGTGAGTATGTGAGGAGGTAATGTGGGTGTGAAAGTGTGTTGAAGATATCAGAGGTTGCTGAGCAAAGGTGTTGAAGATATATGTCGGTGTGAAGAGTGTGGATGTTGTAGAGGTGATTGATTAGTAAGGTTTGTCAAATATTTTGTACATAGGTTGTAGCCTCTTTCTATAAGTTTTGTAGCCTATAGGGAGTTGTAGCTTCCTTTGTTTAATGCCATGAAAACTATATTTTAGGGAGTTGTAGCTTCCTTTGGGTTGTAACCCATAAAAGTTGTAAATATTGTTTTATTTGTGAGGTTGGATTTGGATAGTAGTTCCAAGCAACTTTCTCACTATGGTTTTTCCCTTCTAGGGGTTTCCACATAAATCTAGTATTATGGTTGTGTTTTGGTGCTTTGAATTGTAGAGTTTGATACTTTATCTATTAAGGAAGTAGAATTTTTTGGTTGACAAAGTTGAATTGGATTAATTTGTCATATATACTGATTCACCTCCCTCTTAGTATATCAGTGTGTTCTAACATAACTCTTTTGATGATTGCTCTATATCAAATGGATGCATAGCATGATAAGTGAGAATATTAAATGTTCTTTAGATTCCTTCAGGAGTCAATTCAGCATAAACCCTTCCTTCACAATCAACCTTCTTCTTTCATTATAATAGCGAATGCACTCAAGCATTAATTATGGAGTCTCCATTAATGTTGGGAATCTTGTAGCCTTATATAATCCATTTTCTACAGTTCTTT